>JALIZH010026188.1:0-72955 GCA_030522465.1 Rhipicephalus appendiculatus
AAGCCTCGTGAAACCATGAAATTTACACCATCTTCCCAAAGGGAACCCTGATGGGGTGCGAAGCAGCAGCGTTGCGCATGGGAGCGGTGGAGAGGGTGAAGCGAGAGAGAGGTGACACGTACAGACATGTTTCAACGCGTACGTTAGGCGCGCGTCAGGCGGCAGCTGCGGGCGCTGCGGCGAGCGCGCGGCTGGCGAGGGGAGAGAGTGACGTCAGCGCGCACTGCGAGGGGAGCGTGACGTCAACGCGCAGCTGCGGCGTGACCAACTTGGCATCGCTCCAACACCTGCGGCGGGGGGAGCGCGTTGCGGCGCGTTCGTACGGACCGGACGCACGGACGGAGGGACAGCGTTACACAGCCTAGTCAAAGAGCTGCTTCGCATCTAAAAAAACGCTACTTCGCTCTCTCTTTGAAGCTTTTTGACACGATTTTTGACGCATCACGGCCATTCCTGTCAGAAGTGCATGCACCGTTGTGAATACGAAAGGAGATTGGGCTTTTCCTTCCTCTTCAACTTAGACCATGGTACGTACTATAAGCGTTGTAACCCACAACATTCGAATTTGGAAGGGGTTGCGGGTTCAGTTCCCACCGTCGGAAAAGGTGGTTCTTTTTATCAGTTTAGTTCCTTTCAGTTTACGTCGAAAAACTTCCTTTTGCTAATTGGCCAAGTGTCCATTACTAGCCCGTGAGTTGCCACGTGCACTTACGTCGCTGCACACTTTGGAAATGGGTGGGCAATTTTAAACCACCCGCTCGTTGCGCATTTCATATGTTTAGATGGCTAGTGTGATTCAATGATTCCGCCACGCAATTTTACATGCGTTAAGGAGACTCCTTCAACTACATGAAATTCATACAGTGTTTTTTTTTTTTCAACGCAGTTTCAAACAATGGCTCTGGTATAACACCTGCTTGCCACGCAGACGACCTCGGTTCCGTTCTCACTTCAAACCGGAAATTTTTATCTTTTACGTTATTTGCATCTTTCTCGAATTTTTGGTCACGGAGAAGACGATGATTTTTGGCTCACAACCAACGACTCCGACACCGACGCCGGAATATCCGCGAAGTGAACTCTTAACGCTCTCGCGTTAAAGTTATTCCACTTAGTTTTAAGAATAACAAAAAATAATGTCCCCCTATGCTTTCCTTGGTGTCTATTGGTATTAGTTTCGTCAATGTGTTGTGCTGAGATTCCAAACGCATTTTTGGTGAAATCTGGATTGGACTCGTTTGTTTTAAGCTACAGTTAACGGTATCTGTAGTTAACTGTACCCTCATTAGTTTATATTCCATGCTAGTACGTGTATGTCCACCGTAACTGTGAATGGCGCTGCAACTTTGCAGCTCTCAGTTGTTTACGCAGTGTCGAGGTGTGGAGAACTATCGTGTTAATTTTAGAAAAAAATCGAAGCCACGTATCTCGGATTTCGCTTTTCCATGCTTTGACAGGCAGTGTTGTAAGTTGTTTCATTTATTAACAATAATAATTTTGGGAGTCTCACGCCCAAAAACCACGGTTTGATTACACGGCACGCCTGGAGTAGGTTACTCCTCGGTAAATTTAACCACCTGGTTTTCTTTAACATGCACAAAAATCTCGGTACACTAATGTTTTTCAGTTTGCTCCTGTCGAAATGTGACCACCGTGACAGGGTCGAACCCATGCCCTCGAACTTAGCAATGCATCACCTTATCTGCTAAGCTACAATGGCGGGTCAGTCGTTTCATTTTCTGAACGTTTAAAGGCATCATAGATGTTATGAGCACAAACTGAAGCATTGATTCTTTTATATCTGTGATTCAGTCACCTTTTGTATTAGTCACAAAGCTTGGACTGTTTATCGATTAAATGTCTTTATGGCAAGGATCGTTGAGGCCTTCATGTGATAGTACGCAAGCATATAAAAGAGCTGAGTTTTACATGTCTCGGATGAAATAATTTCATGCGTTCATATATGAACGACATGTAGTTCACGCACTGAAATCATAGTAATTTTTGCACGTTATTACACGTACGCTGAGGGCTATACATTGAATTACTGCGTGTTGTATAAGAAAGAAGTTTGGAAAATCTAGTACATTAATTTTACGGCGATGCCTTATTTTTTGTGTAGGTTTCTAGCTTTCAATAGGCGGTCTTTGCATGCTCCACTTTTATTTCTGCCTTCTTTTTGTTGGGGTTGAAGTTCCCAGAACAGCATTATGATTACGAGGGACGCTGCATTGAAGGACTCCGAAATTTCGACCACCTGGGGTTGCGAACGCACCTAAATCTAAGTACACGGACCTGAAGCCTTTTTACCTCATCGAAAATGAAGCCGCCGTGGCCGGAATTCGAGCCCATGTCTTTCGGGTCAGCAGTCTAGCGTTATAACCACTGGACCACAATGGTGGAGTTATTTCCGCCTTCATCCTGGCAGTAGCGCAGCAAGTGTTTTTTAGCCTGTCATTTTCACAACTCGCGTAAACACTCCCGAAAGGGAAGCCCTGTTGAAGGCTTAACGAAGTCGGTTTTGAATTAGGTAAACCTGACCTGCTAAAGAGAGAGAGAGAAAAGTTTAGTGAAAGGCAGGGGAGGTTAACCAGGAGAAAATTTCCGGTTTGCTACCCTGCACTGGGGAAGGGGTAAGGGGGGGATAGAAAGGTAAGGGAGGGAAAAAAGAAAAGAGGAAGTGATGAAAAAAAAAAAAACGCGCACACACTCAAGCACGGGAGTGTCATAGTCGTTTGGCAAGTCCGGTTGACCGCAGAAACCTCAGCAGCGCCTTCGTCGCTTTCTGGTTTGAAGCTAGTATGTTCCCGTACTCCAAAAATTGACTGCTCGGAAAGCGGCCGGTCATCGAGCCTTGCTAACGTTGCCGAAAGTTGTTGCCTCTGGGAAATGTAATGAGGACAATCGCATAGGACGTGTGCAATGGTTTCCTCGCTGCCGCAGTGATCACACGCAGCGCTGTCTGCCATTCTGATTCGGTAAGCAAAGCTGTTGGTGAATGACACTCCAAACCACAGGCGGCAGAGGACTGTTTCGGATCGGGATAGTCCGGATGGAATTTGTAGTTGAAGGGACGGATCCAGTCAGTGAAGGCGGGTATGCAGCAAACCAGTCGTGTTCCACATTGAATGTGTTAAATCACGTGCGAGTGAGCGGATCTTTGATGCTGCATCGTTTCTTGATAAAGGAATGGCTTCCTGCACGCCCCTTTCATGAGCATTCCTGGCAGAATTATCGGCATGCTCGTTGCCGTCGATGCCACCGTGGCCTGGAAGCCACTGGAAAATGATGTCATGCCCTTTGTGTTTCAATTGCTGATATGTTTCTCTTATTTCCAATACTAGTTGGTCTTGCGCACCACGACGCAAAGCTGACGACAGACACTGCAGGGCTGACTTGGAGTCGGTGAATATGCCCCATTTTAGTGGTGACTCTAGTTGTATCCGTCGAAGTGCACTGCGGAGTGCCGCAAGCTCTACAGCAGTCGATGTAGTCCTATGAGACGTTTTGAAATGGTACGTTTCGACTTTTGCTGGGAAGTTAACGGCTCCTGCAGATCCCTCAGCAGTCGTCGAGCCATCGGTGTAAAGTTTGACATGATCTTTGTATTCGTCATGTAGCATCAGCAGAGACAGCTGCTTTAAAGCTGGTGACGAGAGCGCCGCCTTCTTACGTATCCCTGGCACTGTTAGACGAAGTTTAGGCTGATCCAGGCACCAAGGAGGAGTCAGGATTCTTTCAGCAGGCGTGTAGTCTCTTGGAAGGCACTCTCGGTGAGCCGAAATCGTCTTGCAAAAGGAGGCACATGGCCGGTCTTCCGGAAGCGAGGCTAGGTGGTGGGCAGGGGCGCGAGCAAGATGTCTAATGTGGGCTCTCAGCACCTCCAAGGTTATTTGAATGCTGGCAGGATGGTCTTTTGCAATGGCAATGGTCTCCGCTGTTGACGTGCAGCGTGGCAGCCCGAGACAAACTCTGAGTGCCTGTCCCTGAGCACTTTCTATTGTATGTATGTTGCTTTTGCATGTGTTCGTCAGTACCGGTAGACTGTATCGCAGGTAACCTAGAAATAGAGTCCGGTATAATTCGCAACATAGCGTGCACCGATGTACCCCACGTTTTTCCTCCGAGGAATTTGAAAAGATGTGCGATGGCTGTCAGGCGCTTCTTAAGACCGGCCACATGGGGACTCCAGCAAAGGTCTCTGTCGATGATGACGCCCAAGAATCTGTGCGTCCTGACGTAACAAACGTTTTGCCCATTGATGGATACGGCATAAGCCGTCATTGGTTTCCGCGTAAACGCGACCAACGCAGATTTCAGGTGAAATCTCGAGGCCTTGTTCACTAAGGTATGCCGATATTGAGGTCGCGGCTTTTTGGAGCCTCGCACGTACCTGAGGCCGTGTTACACATGACGCCCAAACACAGATGTCATCGGCATAAATGGATATACTAACCGAACTCGGTATACATTCCACGAGGCCAATCAACACAAGGTTGAATAATGTGGGGCTTAGAATGCCGCCTTGAGGAACACCACGATGTGTGTAGTGCTGAGAAGTTGGCCCCTCATCAGTCTTCACGAAGAATGATCTCATGTGCAGGTAGCAAGAGATCCAACGGTACACTCGACCACCAAGACCAACCGATTCGAGAGCGTCAAGTATGGCCTCATAAGAAACGTTGTCATATGCTCCTTTTACATCCATGAATAGCGCGACGGATATCCGTCGGCTCATTTTCTGGTGTTGTACGTATGTTACCAGATCAATGACGCTATCAATGGAGCAACGAACACGTCGAAATCCGGCCATGGCATTTGGGTATATGCTGTAGCGTTCCAGGAACCACTCTAGTCTGGCAAGGATCATTCGCTCCATCAATTTCCCTACACAGCTGGCCAGTGCTATTGGACGGTATGATGCGAGCTCTAGTGGGGATTTTCCTGGTTTTAGAAGTGGGACTAGACGGCTTGTTTTCCACTCTTGTGGGACTTGCCCATCTCGCCAAGAGTCGTTGAACACGTCCAGCAAGGCTTCTCGTGCTCGCCCATTGAGGTTGCACAACATGCGGTAGGATATGCCATCTGGACCAGGCGACGACGACCGATTGCACGAGGCGAGAGCCGCATCCAGCTCCTCAATCGTAAAAGGCATGTCCATGCGTGAGTCTAATGACCGTGGTGTGGAGTCAGCAGCAAGGGTTCCGGTGCATGTCGAATGGCCCGCTATCTTCCTGCAAAAGTCTTCCGCAACTTCTATATCTCGTCGACCTTGGACAAGTGCCAGAGCTTTAAATGGAAATCGCTGTTCAGGAATTGTTCGTAATCCTCGCACGATGCGCCATATTTGGGATAGTGGTTTGCGTGGATCTAGAGACTCGCATAACTTCGCCCACCGTTGAGACTCTAGTTTATCTAGACGACGCTGAATCTTCTTTTGTAAGCGCCTGGCTGTCCTTAGATCATGAACTGATTTTGTGCGTCGGTACCTTCGCTCGGCCCATCGACGAATCGCACGAAGTCGTTCCAACTCTACGTCGGTTTCCGAGCGCCTTGAGGAGCATGTCAGGCGTACGCATCGCAGCCTGCGCTGCTTCCTTGATCACTTGCTCTAGGCCAGAAGAGAGACCTCTGCGACAGGCATCTTCGATGTTGGTTTTGAACGCCGACCAATCAATTCTGCGGATTGTGCCTAGTGAATAATCGCCAGCGAAGCCTTTGATGTTAAGGTAACAGGGGATATGATCGCTTCCATGTGTCTCGATATCTAGAAACCACTTAACACATGTCGCAACCCGACGTGACACAAACGTCAAGTCCAAGCAGCTGCTATATGTTGAGCCACGTAGAAATGTAGGGCTTCCATCATTAAGTAGTGACAGGTCGTGATCACACACGAACGAAGCCAGTCGCTGACCCGTGGCGTTAACTTTTGAGCTTCCCCAGATAGGGTGGTGGGCATTAAAATCTCCCGTGATAATCCATGGGCCAGGGTTTCGTGGAAGGATGCCATCCAGTCTTTTTTCTGTCAAATCGGGCTGAGGGAGATAAATATACACATACTAATGTAAAGGTGAGGTTTTTCTTCTTCACAGTCAGGCAAACATACTGGTTGTCATCATGAGGTGGCACGGGATGAACGAGGTAGGTAAGCTCGCGACGGATATATACCAGAACCTTGCTGCTTTCGTTGTAGGTTGATGACATCGTTGATTCGTAGCCGGATAGCCTGATTGGGTTTGACAACTTCGGTTCACAGATTACTATGATCGGAAAACGGTTGGAAAATACGTACTGGCGGAAGTCAGAAATCCGAGCCCTAAGTCCTCTGGCGTTCCACTGGATTATAGTTGCTTGCCTGACCTCTTTGCGGAACGACTGCTGATTTCCTGCCATGGTTCTACGCGAGGGTTGCTAGGACCGGGCTCAGCGCTTCCAAAACTTGGAGACCGCTTCGAGCAGTTGGTGTTCCGATGCTTCTCAGCAGTTCCACCATGACAGCAACGAGGGATCGCAGCATCGGAATGATCTGTCGATCTACCCCTGGCACATCATCAACTGAAGCAGGTTCCGAAGAAGTTGCAGGACGAAGAGGCCTGGGAGGAGGCTCCTTCACAGATTGCGTGTGAGGAAGCGCGGGCCATTCTTCGGGAGCACTGGGCTTCGCCGACTTGCTTGTAGCTTTGCTTGTGCTCGATGGTAATGAGTTTTGCACCAGTTGCATGCGATTTGCACCCCTGTCGTGCACTCTTCCGTCGACGATTGCGCCGATGCCGCACCTTTTCAGCGGCTTCTCTGTGGGATGAGCTGTCTCGAACCATTTGTTTAATAATGGCGATTTCTCTTTAATCTTTGGACAGCTTTTGGAGGCTGCATCATGAGGGCCATCACAATTTTTGCACTTAAGATCTTTTGCAAGACACGCATCTGCAGTGTGTGGTTCAGCGCAACGGGGGCATACGGTGCTGTTAGTGCACACACCCTTGACACGGCCAAACTTCATGCAGTTATGTCACTGGAGAGGCTTCGGCACAAATGGTCGAACAGGATGTCGGAAGTGTCCGACCTTGACATGCGATGGGATGGATCACCTTTACGCAGCGGGTGTTTCCAAGGCGAAACACGTTAACGATGACCACTCCCTCATTAGCAGGTTTTATAAGAATAGGCAGGTCTGAGTTCACAATAGCCAAATCAATTTCATAGATTACCCCGGCCACGCAGGCGCTGTCCATTGGAATAACAGGTCGCACTTTGATGCCGGCCAGATCTGGTACTCTGCGAAGCTTGTCTAGGGCAGTTGCATTCGTCGTGTCCACAGCGAGAATGTTCTTTCGGGTGTTCACTCGAACATCTTTGATTTCGTCCGGCGCCACGCCCTCAAGGAACATGGAGAGAACTTGCCTGTTGACTGTTCGAAGGCTGATGGAAGGATCCTCGGGCATGAATAAAATGGTGTACGGCCAGCGTTCTCCTTTGGCCTTCGAGTGAAGACGCCTTGATAATTCTTCTTTTTGCCTTCCTACTCCTCACGGACTCAAAGCTGTCGTCCGACGAATCGTCGCCAGTGACGGAGTACAGGTCAGTGTCTTCGCTGCTGCTGGAGCAAGTGGAACGTTTCCTCGATGAACTTGCCAAGGTGGACCTCTGGCCGCTCGGCGTCGTAGTAGGTTCCGCGTCCATCGCCACAAGGTGGTGACCGCTGGTGTTGGCCTCACCGGTTCTCAGCCAGGCATGCTGATTTACCGGTGAGCTCGCCATGGCAGACGTCTGGCTGGGCGGACCTGTGTAAGGTTCCACGTCCTTCTCTGTGAGGGAGGGAGCAACGTCCCTCGAAAAGGGGAAAACTTGATAAAATTGCAAGGAGCACTAATAGAAGCGTTGTGAGATAGACACTTCGTCGTCGTCGTCCTCCTGACCTGCTAAATTTAACCTCACCGCTATAAGGCTTAAAAACGCTATATCGACAACTATACACGGGAGTCGGCAGCTTGAAAAAGCCGGCTTTAGGAGAGCGCATGCGTGTGCTTCGCAGATCGCTTAGGCCAAGTTCAAACAGAATGCGGACCAGGCACCGGCGAAAAGGCTCATTACACGAGCGCGCCATTTGATACAGGGACCCGTTCAAAGTGCACACAGATGGACCGGGCGGAAGCCGTAATTAGTCTAACAAGGAAGCTACATGTTACGCTGTAAAAGCCTTCCGAATCCAGACAAAGCCTCTCTATTTGAAAACTGTGCCGTTTTAATTTTCCTTGTTGTTTGACTTGTCTGCTCCAAATTAGAAGGTGTAATTAGCCATACACGTGATGTCTGAACACGAGTTTCACTCGCAATGTGCAAGTTCTCGCGTTCATGCTTATTTTAGCATTTCGTTGTTGAATTGTTCGATCGAAAGACAACAGCCGAACGCGTGCCGGCTGGTGTCTTTCATGGGTAGCGCGCGTATTTCAGCAAGAAATCGCAAAGCCTTGGTCTCTCCAGTCACTCTCTTGGGAATTGCTGACACTTAATGTATCTCTTGTAAAAAGCAAAATGAGTTCGGGGACGAAAATTCCATCGGTTCCGTTCCTAGGTGAACAGCTGCCAGCTCTTATAAAACGGCCAACTTAGACCTGCTATTACGAACTCTTGTAGCTTAAGAGAGTAAAGGGCCCGCTATTTCCCGTAAGTTAAAATAGCCACATTTTATATTTTTTTTTACTTTTTTTTTATTAATTCGCGATTGTGATGGTATACTTCTCCCTTTATTTTTTTCTTTGTGCCATGCTGAAACATCAGTAGGGAAAGATTACAATAAGTTCTAAAGATAGATAATCCGTAGAGTCGGTAGTTACACTGAACCGGAACAATACCATGCCCATCTCGCGATAAGTCTCTACGCCGTTTATCTGTGTAAAACTGTGAGCTTTTAAGTGGCTAAGTGCATGACAACGCAACAATAAATGAAGAAATCGCTTAGCCGAGAAGTAAACGTGTGGCTCCCTCAAACAAGAAAGCGATGGCGAGCAGCTAGGTTCCTAGACGTACTGCCCCCCGGAACAGAGACATTACATTCACTGGATTTCTGGGTATTGTCACTAAGCGGTTCCGGAAGTGAGTGGGGACAATTACGATGATGGCGATCAGAAGTGCTAGCCTGCGTGCCATGAAGAGTACAGTAAGGTTGTGTGGAACCTTCGTCACCAAAAAACACACAGATAAAGCTCAGCATCTCGGCATCGGGGGAAACATCTCACTGTTGCAGCCTTCTAGGGGACACGAACCTCTCGATGAAGTTGCCTGATTGACTTTCCGATAGTGTTCTCGGACCCAGCCAACTTTTGTAGGTGGCGCGTTATCGATAAAGCTAATGCATTTGCGGTTCGATTAATGTTAAGTGGCGTATGTGGGTCGCTGCTAACGCTCATCTAAGGTGTTGGGCACGATACTCTAGGAGAAAGAAGAAAAATATCTTTGCATTGCTAGATTCATGATATTGTAATTTGATAATATTTGCACGCTCTCTTTTCTTTTGTTTTCAATACTGATAGCTCCTGTAGCTTCGCCCCTGTTTTATATCCTGCACTACTGTCTCTGTGTACAAAAAAGAAACAAAATAAAATTGGTATTGCAGAAAAATATTATTCATACCTTCACTGAAAATAAAAGCTTAACAGCCTACACACGACAAGCAATCACGTAACATTATCGCCTGGAATAGTTGAGTGTGTTCGAATTCCATCCTTGAATAACAGGAAGGGGGTAATGTGCAGTTTTGCGCATTTATCACAGAGTGAATCTCGCTAGGGTAACAGAAATAGTCTCCGCGATCTTATCAAACACTACATTTGCGTTTTTAAGGCAAAAGCCTTGAATGCCCAATGCGAAGGTAGTCTTGAGAGCTTGAGCAAAAAACCGCCATGCCGAACAAAAAGCCACATGACCAGCTGCTCGCCTCGAGGTTCCAGGCGCAAGAGCCGTGCGATCACTTCGTCCTTGCGCCGATCGTAACAAACAAACAAAGAAACAAAAAAAAAAAACGTGGTTGATCCCGCCGTCAAAAAAAAATCCGTAGAGTAGTTCATCGTTTATTGTACATTGATATGTGAGAGCTTGCCCAATGTCTGTTGGCGTTTGGAAGCCACAGCACCGTTTGACGGGGATGAACCCACGTTGATACCTAGTGGCAGATCTCCATCCCGACGACTAATGTACATGATCATGATTAAACCCTTGTGGTAGCTGAAGTAAACTTACATCCCGACACAGCATATGGTGAATGCCGCGCAAAGATGGTATCAACAAACACAATAAACACTGGTACTCGATACGTACTAATTAAAGCGTCCTTATTTGTGGAGAGAGATGCCAAGGTGTACGCTCTCCTGTAATAGGGCAACCTACGCTTGTACTTATTCAGATACCACACAGCGCTGCAAGAAAGCGAGAGGCAAAGTTCGTAGCGTGAGCCGCGAACGCGGGAAAGCGTTCCGTTTACCGCTGGAGTGACTCTCACAGCACCAAAGCACTCACTGAGCGGCTTTCGCCCGCCGACGCCATTTCCTTTCTGTGGCGCTTACAGAAGCAGTTTTATTGGTCGTTGCTATCGCACTCGAAGCGGTAGGTGATGGAGAAACACCGTTGCTGCATGTTGAAGCAGCACAACTCTGGCGAGAAGCCAGCACACGCTAACGCGGCGCGAAAGGCAAAGCACGTAAATGCACCGTCACCGAACTCAATCATCGCATACGACGCATTGCGTCGACCGTAGAGTTTTCTACAATAATGCACCGAAAGCCTCGATTGCGCTGAAGCCATTGAAGATATCCCTGTCGGCGGTCGCTCGTGTCACGCTTCAGTACTTCACTTCCCCTCTTCCAGAGGGCGACACCACTCCCGTCGACTAAAAGCACGGCGAGATAGAGAAGGTGTGAGAGATATTAGACGCGTTTGTAAATATCTGTGCATGTGCGTCGGTAGCGCAGTGGGTCGAGCGCCCGGCACCTATCAACGCGAACCGAAAGGTCATGGTTGCGACTCCCAGGTCATCCATATGAACAAAACTTTTGCGTCTTGGTTTTCTTTATTATTTGACTGTTTGTATAATCCTGACGTCACCTCCGTGACGGAAACGACGTCAGCGAAGGCTTGGTAGACCCCGCCATAAAGCACTTTTGTGTTTAAAAAAACAGAAAGGAAAGCGTTCTTCATGTGGTATTGAATACTGAGTAAAATAGCCAAACCGAATAACTTTAATCTTCGAACAGTCTTCGGGGAATGCGCAAGAGACCACGTGAGCTCTTGTCCCTTGAGTTACCCGACGCTGTAGCTCACCTGTGGTGAAGGTATTACGTTCCGTAAGTACGAAATGACAAAGCGATGTAGGTATTCATTTGTAACTGAGGAACTACAGTTTTCTTTCTCTGCAATATTTGACACGGTATGGCGACGTGACGGTGTGATTTTCGCGCGAGCAGAGCACAGTTTCATTAACGTGTTACGGACGACATGGAGAAACATGCATACGTTTACGCAAGTCGTTTGCCCCTGCCACGTGTATGAGAGACAAGAAGATAGAAAATGGAATACACATTGTCGTTGTGTCGTTCTCACTTGACTTTAATAAGTGCTGAGGGCTTCACCTCCCGGTCCCAACATGTGACTAGCGAGGCAGATGGTAACACCCTGCACGAAGCCTGAAGAAATTTTAACGCGATAGCGTTAAAGAGCTCGTTTCGCAGAAATTCCGGCGTCGGCGTCGGCGTCGTTGGTTGTGAGCGAAAAATCATCTTGTCCGTGACCGAAAAATCGAGAAAGATGCAAATAAAATAAATAATAAAAATTTTCGGGTGCGAGTGAGGATCGAACCCGGGTCGTCTGCGTGGCAAGCAGGTGTTCTACCACACAGCCATGCCTCTGCTTGGATATACTGTGAAAATAACTTCCTCTGCTTGGAAATGCAGTGAAAATAACTTCCATGCTTCGCAAACGCCAGCGTCCTTTATATAGGCGTCGCAATATAACATGTAATATCCCAGGAATATTGCGTGGTACAAGCGTAAATTGCCATGGGGCGTCAGAATATGTGACTATCATAACGATTCCATAGTTTAAAGCCAGCCACCCATTACAAACGGCACACATCTTACTGCGCGTATTCCCCTTAACACTACGTAGTTGGGGCATAGCAAGTTCGAAAACATTTCCCACATTTGCCGCGCATAATTTCTCCTGGTTTAAACCATACTACCCATTACATAGTATGTACTAAGTGATTGAAGTACGCAGTAGGGACGGGACATCGCTATCGCGTTCAACTCTTAAAGGCGAAGCTTAAGGGTCCCCCAATTTTTTTTTCGTCCATCCATCCATCGATATTTTTTCTTTTGTTTTATGAGACGTCGATCACATTTTGGGGGCATAGCTTCCAGGGACATCGGGTAATTTTACAAGTAAAGGAAGGAGATTGGTGTTCAGTAAAAAACAAAGTTCAACGCATACTTAAGGGGAAATCATAAGAACTGCAGGCCCACGAACGAAAACCTTTCATTGGGCGTTTGCGCACAATGTTGAGTTTATAAAGGCCAGTTCCCGGCGGACACGTCGTAATAAACCTAGCGGAGTCTGTGCCTATACGATATTGTGCATTTCTGCATGTGAGGGACAATTAAATGGGTGGACACTTAAGCCACTGAAGCCATTCCAGCGTCTTCCAACGAAACCATGTAGGGTCTTCTGTAATTGACTTTCATTAAGACTACGCGAAGGTGAACAAACAACTTCAACAATCTCTTGAGTCCGAGCGCTTTAGTGAAGCTTAGAGCATAGGCAATCCCTTGCTCGTGATCAGCAATAAATGCATGTGTACTGTCTGTCAAGCCACTTAATCATTAAAATAACATCCATGGGCCTCACTACATCGCAATGAGCATAGTGTTGTCTTACTGTCTCACGTGGCTCAATTTTGTGAATCGAATTGCTCTGCCAGAAGTGGACTCGTTTGCTTCTGGTCATGTTAGCACTGCTCTCCGGCAGACGTGTACTCTGCTTTTACGAAAGCAATCTGGGCTAACGAGGCAGTCTGAAAATTTACTTTGCTTAGAAAACATCTTCGTTGCCATGTGAAGACTTGGACGTTAATATAATCGACGTGACCAACATGCAACAAAAGAAAATATTTGCAGGCTGCTAGTCAATAGCAGATCCGTTGTCATCGTTGCGCCTATGTTTGTAAGGAAAATAAGAACAGAATGTACAGCTATTTCCTACAGTATTCTGAATTTGATTTCTCTATTGCAGCATTAATTACTGCAACACACAAAACACGACAAACATGCGGAAACAGGAGAGGACTAGGCTTCCATTTACTACGTAACACCAATTATCCCGAGGCGCAACTTGTCCTGAAAAAATTTTAATGCTGGATGACTTACCTTACGGAATGTTGTTTTTATGATGACCAAAAAAGTGGTTGATTAATATCTCTGAATATTTTTACGTACAAATTTATGCACCTGTACCGTGCCCTTCGAGCACGCGTTCTGCAGAATTTTGTGTTATATATCGTAATATAAATATCACTGAATGCGTAAGTTACAACTTTCACATCAATATTTAACCGCCATACAACGTTACTGGTATTCCCTTTCAAGCATAAGTACTATTAGCGAAACATTAAGCGTTATGCCTTAGCCATTCGGGAATTTTCCGTCCGTGAATGTCCGCGTGGTTTTTAGATACGAGGTATCACCGCGCCAAGAGCCGAGTACCGAGTTGTGGCGATGCGACTTTCTTTTAAGTACCCGAAACGGCACCGATAAGTTGTTCGGTGGATTACAAAACCACCTTATGTGAAACGTCTCAGCGTTTTTAGTTCTGCACACGCGTTATCCTCTGCCACGTAGTCTTGTGCACGTAACTGAAAGACAGAGCTCTTCCTTTTCTCTTCGTTAAGCTCATGATGGAACTGCCTGAGAACGTGACGTTAGCGTTCGAACGACTAAGCCATTTTCACGACAGGCATTATTAGGGAACACATAAAGCTATGGCCAGATAACGCAGATGCGGGACATTGAGCTGAGTGCGCTCCTATACCGAATGCTCTACAAAGCCTGTAATGGGTCAACAAAAAATACTAACCTTACAAAAATGTCATTCGCACACATTTCGCCGATGTGGGAATATAATCGCTTAATAGCCTCCTCTCGAAAGGCGTTAAATGCTCGTCGCCTCGTAGGCGCGGTTTTAGTGATGACGTAAAACTGATCCCTAGAGTGCGAAAAGGCAGCTGAGAAACGAGGAGATTAAAATGATGACGCGGATGGTGAAGTACCAGCCTCACAGTGCTGAAGAAGACGTATCGAAGTTCTCAATTTGGACTCCAATAAAACGACGGCACTTTCAGAGCTAACGACACCGGCTGCGGTTGTCAAAGAAGGCATTAAAAAAAAAAGCTCTGAGCCGGTACAAGGAACACCTAGCTAAAGCTACTAATTTAGTCCTTGCCACAAGTGTGCTGTGTAACTCAAATTTGATGGCCACATCTGTAAAATAATACGCATGCTACGGTTTTAACTTCGTTTTCTTCTCGGTGTTCATGTCTTGCGTTGCTTGATTCTACTCTTTTAGCCGAATCATCACCTTGCTATATATTGTATATTTTAAAAACAACAGAAGCGATAAAGGAGTAACCGCCATAAATGAAGAAACTTAACTCACCTACAAAACATGTCTAAAAGTAAAAACGCGAATTTGCCGATTGCGCAGTCGAGTAAAAAGCGAAATAGACCGAGTAGTGTGAAGAAGCTATAACGTAAAAATAAGTGAAAATAACGTCAGGTGATCCACAATTTTCGGCACAACCGATGGAGGGATTGGGTGACGAAGACAGGGACTGTTTTATGTCGCGACCTAAGCACTAAGCGTACAATACCATTCGGCAATGGGTTTAGTTCGGCACTGCTTCGCCGCAATGAAATATTGCGGAGGGCAGTCGTTGTTCGAGGTCACCAGAGGTTTTTTGGACTGGGTGTAGAGCTGTTGTCAGGGTGATCATTCTACAGCGTGCCGAACAAACAAACAGTATGGACTCTTGTGGCACTGCTTTTGCTTCACTGCGAAATAGAAGAAAAAAAGAGCACTCGATCGGTACACAATTAAAAAAAAATCGATATATCTTTTGTTGGGTGTATTGCGTTATGTTTTAGGTGGTGTTGGCGCCTTTAAGCGGTCCCGGCTACTCTATTTCACAAAGAACGTCCGCCGCAGTGGAGGAGTGGTTACGGTGCTCTGCAGCTGACCGAGAAGTTGCGGGTTCGATCCCGACGCAGCGGTCGCATTTCGATGTAGGCGAAATGCTATATACCCGTGCAGTGTGCGATTTCAGGGCACGTTAAGGAACGCCAGATAGCCGAAAATTTCCGGAGCCCGCACATGGCGCGCCTCATAATCATATCGGGGTTTTTACGCGTAAAAGCGCAGATATTACATCATTTCACGAAGAACGAAGACACGCTAAAAGTGAAAGGACAAGCCGGCATTGAATCAAAGAAAATATACATGCTAGGTTTTCAACTTAAATTTAATGCGAATATTCTAGGAAAAACGACCCTAGCCTGTAAAATTAAGGTCTGCGCTTTCTTTCTTCCTTCCTTTCTTTCTTTTTTTCTTCTTTCTTTTTTCTTTCTTTATTTATTTCTTTCTTTCTTTTCTTTCACTCTTTCTTTCTATATTCATTAATTCTTTTTCTATTTCATTTTTTCTTTCTTTATCTCTTTCATTTTTCTTTCTCTTACTTTTTTCTTTTTCTCTGTCATTCTTTATCTCTTGCTATTTCTCTCTCTCTCTCTTTCTTTCTTTCTTTCTGTGGTTACATTACGTAGTTTTTCTGCGATGCGCGGACATATGCACGCCAAAGCGCACTTCGAACTCCATAGAGGCAATATTCATTGCTACCGCGAAGCTTCCACACACAACTACATCGCCTTCAGTTCCAACGTTCCAACATGCAGCTGCCTTTCAGACGAAATGATTTTTTTTCCGAGGTGGTAGCGGGTGTCAGAGTTGACACGTCTGCCCTTACAGGCCACGTTTCTGCAGGCTTTATAAACTCGCCGTTCTTCTCGAATCGCTCACGCTGGGTAAATATTTGCGGTCTCGTGAAAGCGTGCTTACGCTGAGGCCGTGTCGCTGACATATGAAAACCGGGGGCTTTGCGGTCGAGAAAACGCTATGAAACGGCACGCGCCAACACCCGGATTTTGCTAAGATGAATGTCCTCAGAAGTAATATCGTACTGCATTCATCTTGCGATGTTTATTTTGCTTTGCTTTGTTAGAAGATACAACTTCTCATTCTGCAGTAGTACTTGTCACAGAAAACGAAAACTTCATGTTTTTGGTCCTGTGTGATTCATATACAGTAAGAAGGAACACTTGTGTAGTGTTTAGTGCAGGTTGTCATTATTTAAACCTCAACTGTTATTCATTTCTCCATGCCGAAGTATCTTCGTGTACGTGAGCATCGTAAGAAAAAAGAAAATCCGCCTGTAATAAACCGAAAAGCACGCGAAAGAAACACCCATGCTAAACGCTACAGTTCTAATAACTTTTGTTGAATAACTGTGCCCGTTTTCGATGCCCAGATTTTGGTTAATCGATGAAAAACGCGTAATAATACTATGGAACATAAGTAGCTTAAAAAATGCAATTTTATTACGAGATATTGCGAATGAGTAGATACACTCACTATGGATCTTCTTATTTGCCACTTTACACATTTTCGTAGAATATTCTTCATATCTATGTGAACATAGATAGATAGATAGATAGATAGATAGATAGATAGATAGATAGATAGATAGATAGATAGATAGATAGATAGATAGATAGATAGATAGATAGATAGATAGATAGATAGATAGATAGATAGATAGATAGATAGATAGATAGATAGATAGATAGATAGATAGATAGATAGATAGATAGATAGATAGATAGATAGATAGATAGATACGCGCTTAATTCTTCTACGCTTGCCGAGCTCGGACAATATTATTACGAATTTGTTATGAAATTATAATTTGCCCTGAAGTACGTTTAGAACACAACGTATATTGATCCTTTATAATGGCCGTGCTAGTGCAATATTGTCACGTGGTCGTGACGATGACGAAGACAGTAGTCGGCTTGTTGAAGGCGAAACTTTTTCTTTAGGCTAACTTTTTACCTGGATAATGAAAAGTCAAGGTACTGACGGAATCAAACTTGTCTAGAGCGGCGGAGCGCGTGACTGAGGACCCAGTTGTCATCCGCAGCTGCTACCTCACGTTAGCTACAAGTTTCCGTTCATGCTTGAACAATAGCACAAGGACCTATCATGTAGTATGACAATGTTAGGTATCCTTACGGCTTCGATCTTTGCAAATTTTTGCAGAAAATGGCAGCTGAAGAGGCCGGCTTGACGCTGCAGACAAGTATGATTCCGTCTGCACAAGCAATTTATACGGTATACACTGATAGCGGCGAACAGAGCGTCGGCCGTCGGTAATCTGGTCCTCAGCGTAACGCGTCGTCTTTCACACAGAACTCATCAAACCGTCCAGCATTATCGCTGGTGCTCGCGGAAGCTTTCACTCCGGCCATTCGCGTCCTGCGCGAATAGTCAAGTGAGACTATTCGCGCAGGACTTGACTATTCGAGTAGAACTTGACGTTTCGCGTCCTGCGTGCTATCTTAACAGATTGATCTCAAACGATCGCGGCGCTTCATAAACTTTACGGCGCGGTCTGCATCGAGCGTTGAGAACAGTTTATGAGACTGAAACCCGAATACATCAAAAGAGAGCTATAAACGCGCGTGTCAATACTCATGTAGACAAACATCGAACGTCTCCAAATGTAGGTCCGTCGCAAGGGTTTCAAAACTGTCAAACGCGTTTCTTAAAATACTGCATTCGGTACCTTTGTGAAGATAAGCAGAAAAATCCACGCATCTCCACGAAGTGAATCATGACGAGTGGTCGAAGCACCTGGTGGTCGTTCGGTGTCCATATAATGTAAATTGAGTGACAGAAAGTGTCTATAGAAATGTAAATTTATTTCGCCTTTCATTCGTCGTAGGCGATTCAAGAAGGCTTTAGAAAATTGCTGGAGTGGAGGATATGCCTCGAAAGTGAATCCAATTACCCGCCATCTTACCGGTGGTAAGATACCATTTTAATATGGGTAACTTGGTGGGACATATAGTGCTCGACGTGTGCTCCTTTGTGTTACAGGCTTCCTTGAGAAGCCTCAATATCTATGCCCATTTTAGTAGAGATCACTCATCAATACTCTTCTCGATAGATTATTTTCACCGGGAACAGCGATCTCTTACCTTATAATTAGCCTGTCTACATTGAAGTCTACTGTAAAACCTTTTTTAGGGACCCTCTCGCGTATTTTCAAGGCAGCGTACATTATGCTGTGCTGTGCTGTGCGCACGGACGCCAAACGGATGGACAAGCCTCGGCCCTGATGTGCTTCGCCCCTAAAATTATACGCAGTTTATTTGATGCCGCGAATCCCGTTCGATCATACAATGTCACCACTGGTCGCCTGAAGCTTAGTTTGAAATAGCGCAATACCAAAAGGAAGCTGATGAATTGTCCTGCTTATGTGTTTCAAAGATCGGCGTTTTGGTGCATAAAGATCAAGGCGCCGATGATCCTACAAGAAAAATGAAGATAACAGGATGAAATGGGAGGCGGTCACTAGCCAACCCCAATCTTCAGCCTGAAAGGTTTCTGAAGCTTGCAGTTCATCAATCTTACTTTGAGTTTCATGCAAATGACCAGCGCGTCGAGGGTTAAGTACAGTGTTATAAGGCATGTATCAAAACGTCAAAATGTTCCGTGATCGCAAGAAAAAAAAAGAAAACAAGTCATTCGCAGAAAAGCTTTTAACGGGCAATATTGCGGTCGCGCTCCGCCATGACAGTGTAAATGGGATAAAGCGCTCAACTTAAAAAAAAGGCTTTCGCACGAGTTGGAAATTTTATCTTTTTCGTGAATTAGGATGAATGACTCCTACATGACTTCTTTATTGCCCTTACAACACATCTTTATTTTTTGCCTGTTTATTATTTTAACAATGTTCATAAAGCATGTGCGGGAAACTGAAGCACTCTTTCTTTAATTGCCTTGGCTGGAACGTTCGTTTTCTTTTGCTCGGTAGCATACGTGCCAAAATCAGGGGTTCCGCTAGGCAGGATGAATGGCGTGATAGAGTTACTCTCTGAACTCTACTCTGGGCACTTTAACTGGAAAAGTGGTAGCTGTTCTGATAGAGTGTTAAAGAAGCATTCGGTGTAAAGCGGGTATGAAGGTAATCCATACATTTCTGATTCCGGAGGTCCGATAATCTTTGATTAATTGGTGCGTCTAAGAAAATCAGCTTTTCAGTTTTGCTGTTACATCCCGAACGGATTGTACTGCAGGATTAAATTTTGTTGTCAGCGTACGATTAACCGATAATAAGAAATCAAGAACATTGGGTGCGTTATGAGTGGTCACTTTCTTTAACCGATATTTTTATGGGAAAAAAATTTCTCGTTTGAGATCTTTAAAGGTGACTAAAAAGTGGTTATGCACAACTTTTCATTTAAAATTATGCTTAACGAAAAACCTACGCCGCCACTTTGCAGATAGCAAATCTGCGTCAAGTATTCTGAAAAAGCATGTGCATAAGAGGAAGTATTGTTTTTCTGACCTTGCTGCACCTGTTCCGCCTTTGTTTTGTGTTCACGAGGCAATACATTGTTAAATCTGGAGAACAAGTTTCAGTCGTCTATATAGATAGATAGATAGATAGATAGATAGATAGATAGATAGATAGATAGATAGATAGATAGATAGATAGATAGATAGATAGATAGATAGATAGATAGATAGATAGATAGATAGATAGATAGATAGATAGATAGATAGATAGATAGATAGATAGATAGATAGATAGATAGATAGATAGATAGATAGATAGATAGATAGATAGATAGATAGATAGATAGATAGATAGATAGATAGATAGATAGATAGATAGATAGATAGATAGATAGATAGATAGATAGATAGATAGATAGATAGATAGATAGATAGATAGATAGATAGATAGATAGATAGATAGATAGATAGATAGATAGATAGATAGATAGATACGCTAAAAGTAGCAGAATTATCTAAAATTCGCTCACATAATTCGACAATTTTATGTTGTATTGATTCCCGGCGCACCCTGCAGTGTACTTTCACATGTATATATACTGCACCAGCTCAATGAAAGCCCTCGCAGAGTACACGCCGGGACGGAACGCTGCTTTTTCTTTTTTTCACCTGTTCCAGGCATCTGGACGTATTTCCGCCTCCCTTTCTTTCTTTAAAGCGGGCTTTGCCGTGAGGGTGCTGTTACTGCTAAGAAGCACGCTATGCAAAATGGTGGCTTCAATTTCTGGGCGTGCCCACAGGAGAAGCGAACAGGGAGGTAGGTCTTGAAAAATGATGGTCACTTTGTGCTTCGAATAAAAGCACCTTAAACATGGGCGCGGAGGCGATGATACAAGTTGAAGCGAATTGTGCTGGCAGCTTGAAGCGCCACTTTAGGCTACTAAATGTGGTTTCAGTTGCTCTTAGCACAAATGGTTAATAAAAGAGTCATTGATGCCTTCAGTGATGTACAACACGTTGTTCTTTTTAGATGATGGGTTATTTTTCTTGTCTCAGAATTATGGTAACAAGTTCGCTAGGCCGACTTCATTTCCAACGTTGGAATATATCAGGCTATTATTACTGTCGTATGAAGTGGAAGAAGACTAAGCATTTGTTAAACATTCGTACCATGATTTCCAGGTTCTCTGCAAAAACAAAACTCTGTATCGCCTTTTCCTGGATTCGCATGACTTTTCAAATTTTCCCCCGTGAGAATTATAAATTATTAATATCGCATCAATATTCTTTCAAGGCAATTTGCCGCGGAGCGAATACATAGCTTATTTAACACTGCTTTTGCCGGCTTCCCTATTTCATCGATCTGTAACACTATTAGTAAGAAGACACAAAATTCCATGTCGTAAAGTTACACAGGGTTAGTGGTCTTACGTTTTCTTCTACAAACTAGTTTCACACAATGGTCGATAGTTCAACGACAAAACTGATTTTTAAACGAAAGTGTTTTATGCCAGGCTCCGCCAAGACTTCACTGACGTCATTTCCGTCACGGGAATGGCATCAGTGCTAAAACGAGCTTAACCACAGCGGGTCGTCCGCGCATTGTGGGAATGCCCGAGCAGCAGCGAGCGCATGAAGGACGGCAATGGGAGTAGAGTCAGCCAGGCACCCACCATCACAGATTGGAATGGCTCCAACTTTGAGTTTTACCCTGACTACGCTCAGTGCTACCTGCAAGCTTCATCAGCTATTGATGGTGACGGCTTGTGTAACTGCTTGCGAGCTTTCTCCATCCCGGAATCGACCACAGTTCTTCCCGCATATGGTTAAGCCGTATCCCCCCCAAACAATAGCATCTATACGTCCACGGCCAATAAGGCTAACGCGTAGCCAGTCGAGCTTGGAAAAAAAAAGAACAAGTAAAAGCCATAAGCTGAGCTCATACACGCGATGCGTCACCTCGCAAAGATACAGAGATCGCTTGGCACTAAAATATTCACGTCACAGTTCTCATTTACGCCCTTTGCGAGAAAACGCCAGCGTTATCTGCCAAAAGCGGAAGCAAGTACAAAAAGGAAGCACTCGCTCGCGTGTGGAGCTTGATTTTCTTTATTTCTTTACCCGCCGAAACACCTCGCATGAATATGCAATCGTGGAGATTAAGGCAGCTCTCTGAGCTCGTTGGGGCGCTTTTCGCCTTCTACCAGTGATCACTGTCGCATAAATGCGCACGCGTGCGCACACACAAGCTCATGAAGTGCTAACATCACAAAAATAACGAGCGCTAAAAATGACGAGCACACAAAGAGAAGACCAGACACGGGACAGGCGCTACTAACAACTGTTTATTGTCGTCCCACCCACCGAGTTAAAATAGACACATTCATCGTGTTGCGCATGCGTGACATTGCATGTGCTATCGTATGTTCGTTTTGTGTACTTTTTTGCTGTTTTGTTTTGCTCTGCTTGCAATGCAATGTCACGCATGCGCAACACGATGAATGTGTCTATTTTAACTCGGTGGGTGTGACGACAATAAACAGTTGTTAGTAGCGCCTGTCCCGTGTCTGGTCTTCTCTTTGTGTGCTCGTCATTTTTAGCGCTCGTTATTTATGTGATCATGGACAGCCAACTAGCCCGACAGTCTGTTCTGCTAAAGTGCTAACATGCTAAGTCATATTACCACACATACATAAACACTCATAAACATACGTATTAGTGCTTAAGGCCGTTGGATGTATGTACCAACATGCGCTCTTAAAGAAACTTGTTATTCTGCTCGTTTCATGATGTCAATTCTTTAGTGATGACGGTGATCAAATTTTCGTTCTAATCAGATAAAGAAGGAAGGATGGAGATTCAGATGACAAGAGACGTAGGCCATTGCCGCCACATGGGCTGGCCGGTCGGAGCTGCCTCCCACTGCTCCGATTAAATTTTCATGTCGCACCAAGCTCTCAGCCTGAAAAAAGAAAGCAGTTGGCGTATACTTTTGCTTTGTTCCTGGCATCGCTGTCAATGCGACCCATTGTGAGGTAATCTTTACATGTCAAGCTATAGGCGCCTCAAAACATAGTTCCACTAAAACTCACAAAGGCCCTTATGTCTCTAAGAAGACTAGAAGGCGAAAGCCATCTTATTTCTCTCTTTCTTCTCAGTCAAAAGTATTGATCCTTCCACTGCCACCTCTGACAGCCCTCTGTACCTAACGTGGTTTTGCACTGCCACCTGGATCGGAGGCATTTGCAGGCTTTCTGCCCTTCACCTGGTTTTTCAATGCCTCCATGATCGGCCCGCCGTTCACCAAGCGACAATGTCATGTAACGACGTCAAAATGTGACATCACGTTATGTGACGTCATGATAACGTGACCTTACAGATTTTGGCGATCTGTCACGTCTTGACGACGTCATATGGTAACGTCACCACGTAATGGTTTGTTGCATCACTCTGTTTTAACGCGACAGCGTTAAAGAGCTCGTTTCACAGAAATTCCGGCGTCGGCGTCGGTGTCGGCGTCGTTGGTTGTGAGCGTTGGTTGTGAGCGACATCGTGGTTCAAAGCCGGCCACCCATCACAAAAGGCACACACGTTACTGCGCGTGTTCCCCTTAAGACCACGTAGTGGGTGCATAGCAAGTTCGAAAACATTTCCCGCTCATAATTGCTCGTGGTTTAAAGCATGCTACCCATTACATAGTATGCACTAAGTGATTGAAGTACGCACTAGGGACAGGATATCGCTATCGCGTTAAACTGTTAAAGGCGAAGCTTAAGGGTCCCCCCAATTTTCTGTTCCTTATCTCCTCCACCAATATAAGGGCAGTAAACCTTGTGCAACCTCGTTATCCTCTTTGCCTTTCATATACATATTTTTCTCTCTTGCTCTCCTAGGATTGTAGTTGAGTCTAATTTGGAGCATTAATTAGGAACTTGCTCAATGCGCGAATGAATTACTGAATTTGGTTACTTATTTCACCATTGTGTAAAATTTAAATTCGACTAGAAGCTTCAAAAAGTTGCTTCGAATCGGTTAACGAATAATAAATCAACACTTTGTAATGGACTCAAATATTGCCCATATCTAATTTAATTTCGCTTGAAGAAAATCCTATATATGAAAGAAAAACTAAAGTTACGTACCCAGTGCAGCTTGCCGAAAAATAACCGTGACTTTCTCCGCTTCGTTTCACCTTTCTACATCATACTGCTTCAGAACTCTGTGACCAGAGGAGAAGGCAAACAGAAAGGGAGAAGGCAGGGAGGTTAACCAGAAAGACTTCCGGTTGGCTACCCTACACTGGGGGATTAGGGAAGGGGAATAGAAAGATGAGAGAGAGGAGGGAAGAGAAGGAAAAGAGAGAGAAAGGCTTATTTGAGTTATGGGCAGCGACAGCTCACGCTAGAACTTCTTTACGAACACACTTTCTCTCTCCTGTTCTCTCTCTCTTTCAAGATCATGACGTTCCAGCGTTTGAGAAACCAGAATAACGAGAAAGAAGAGGCGAAGCGGTACGGCCATGTTATCTAAAACTGTAGACGTGCATTGTTGCGACGGTAGCACGAGGTACGCTCTATTCTAAGTATAAACAGAAAACTAATCCAGTTAGCCCTCGTCCACCTGAGGTAATATCGAGCCGAAGGTAACGAACCCTGCAAGCGAGTTTCCTCGTTGCAAACAACATCGCATGCTGCACGTGGCCTAATTTACTCACCTGTTCAGGCTTTGTTCACTGCGCTTCATTCACAGCCCCCTCCTGCCTTTCTTCTTTGGTGCAACACAAGCCTCGTATGCGTGCGCGGGAGGCCACTTAATTAGACAAGCGTCATTGTTAGCAGCACCTACGAAACGGCAAGTTCCGCTTCATAACATTAGTGTCAGGAAAGATTAGCGCTCACGCATGCATCAGGTAAGAGTAGTCAATGAAAGTTACATTTCGCCCGGGTCGTCCACATCCTCTGGTCCATAATTTCTGACGGCCTTCACTTCACAGAGCTACAATGTGAGTTTGTTCGTAGAATATATTGTGTGTTGCTGTATGACCACGAAAACTAGGCGTAAAGCTCTTGGAGTTCAGCGTTCTGTGTAGGCTATGGGGTTTCTATGCCAAATCTGGAGTACGCATGCGATACTTCAGAGCGGACACAGACTTGTTCCTGACTATTTTTCTCATTGTATTATCTATTTCATTGCGCTTGACACGAAAGTAACCTGCGGTAATAGTAATCGGCTCCTGCCATAAAGAAGCTTCTGCCATAAGTAATGTGCATGAATAAATCGCTCACATCTATAGTTCATAAAACGAAAAAGCGCCTTTAAGCCTTATGCGTGTAGTTTAGTTGCCCTTACCAAAGAATACTGTTACATGCGTGGCTTCTTGATTTAGAAGTTCTCCGTCACTTGTGCTTCGACACAGTGCTCTGCAACATCTGCAGCATCGATTGGTAAGAAGGCGCAAGAAAGCAATGATGCGACGTTGTGTTTAATCACAATCAAGGAACAACACTTTTGTGTCACTGGCAACCTTAAAATTTCTGTTTTCATCTTATTTATTTTTACGAAGCTAACAGAGAGCCCTACGTATGTTAGTGTGCTTACATGTATAACGAAGCAGAAACATCCTCAAGAACAACTGGCTTTTTCCTTTATACGCCGTGCACTTATCTATACGAGTAGCGTTGGCGAATCTGTGGCAACACTGTTTGACGTTCCAAAGACGTGACCCACATACTGATGTCAAGTTGGGCCTGCCATCGCCTTGACTATATGTATACATATGGATACGGTCCGTGCTCAGGTTACCCTGTCGGGACTTCATCGAAGTCGCTGTGACATTTTTATCTTTGCGTCGAGTGAAAACACTGCGTTCTTTTAAGTTTTCCAGTGAAAATTCGTAAAACTGGCTTTCACTATTGCTTTTTCGATTCCCCCCTGCAAACATAGTTTCATGCCGCCTCTATCCACCCATATCCCAGCCACAGCGAACTATACCTCTTCTGTATTTAGCGCACGTACCAGCGGGATAAACGCAACCTATGTGTTATGCCGAGCTCATCAAGAAATCCGAACGGGGCTGTAGTTTTCTTATTTTCGAAATGGGCCGCTCAACCTAGTCTGCGCCCCGGAAAATGGTGCTCTAACTACGCGTTCCTTATAGAACAGATTTTTGTTTGTCTTGCAAACAATTTCAGAGTAAGACATCGGAGCAAGTGCGGAGTTTGCGACGCACAGCCTATATCTGATCTATATGCACCAGAATTTTCGTAGTCATGTGGATAAGCTATCCTTGTACGCCGCCTGCGAGTCACGTGGGAACGAACGATAGCGTCCTCCTTATTCTTATCGCATGCTTACCGCAATTCCTTACATACCATAAGCTGTTATGTCACCGAAGTCGTGGTTCCTGGTCTGGCATAGCAGACAGGTGATAAGTAGGGCTAGGATAAAATCTCATGCTCTAAACGCTGGTGCGAGAGTAAAAAAATGTGGCCTATAGTTTTGCAGTAGGAACAGGTTATCTTTCTCTAGTTATAAGATGTGTGGAGTGGTTTGAGGAGAGGCTAACTATATTAGCGATGAACTTACCTACACTCTTACCCGTCGGCCTGAAAGGATGATATGGCGGTTGCCAGAAGATGCTTGCAGAGCAGCCGTGATTCGAAAAGCTGTGTTGCAGCACCACATCAAGGGGTAATTGAAGAGTCGATGAACTGCATGTATCATTAGAGGTGTAAGAGGAATAAACAAACGTGTAACATTTATCAAAAAAAGGCTTGGTTACCGTATACATTGGAAAAACAGGCAAATGGGATACAAAAAATTACACCATCTCCCGCTAAAGGGAACCATGTGTAGATGTGAAGCAGCGGGCGCTAACGCTTACACTGGCGGCGGCGTTGACGCTGGCGCTCATCGCAGCGTTGCGCAGGAGAGAAAACTGGGGAGGCGCAAAGCACGCAGTGATGGAGCGGTGTTTCCTACTGGAACATGCCAATCGCTGCTAATAGGCAATGAGAGACAGAAGACTCCGACTGGACACAGAGACCCGCAGTCCGCTTTTAGTTAACGCGCACGCTGCGAATTTTTATTGTTCAACAACGCACAGGAGAAATCTCCCACCGGTACCACCTTGCAGGTCGAAATCCATTGCCATATATACGGAGTGGCCAGTGAACGGTTGTGCAGCGCGAGCAGTCGGTTTTTTCAACCAAGAAACTCGCTAGCAGACGCTGCCTGCGTCGGCGTCGCGAGGCGAGAGAGGGAGAGCGTAGGAGAGGAGAGAGAGAGGAGGGGACGCGCATGCGCCGTGGGAGTGTGGACGCCGCGGGCAGGGATGCCTAGAGGAGAGAGGGGGAAGCGTAGGAGAGGAGAGAGAGGGGGGACGCGCATGCGCAGTGGGGAGTGTGGACGCCGCGGTCAGGGATGCCTGAGGAGAGAGGGGGAGAGCGTAGGAGGGGAGGCGCATGCGCAGTGAGGGTGTGGTTGCCGCGGGGAGGGATGCCTAGAGGAGAGAGAGGGGGAAAGGAGGTTTTTTATTTATTTTTTTGAAAGGGTTTGCGCATGCGCAGTAAGGGCTGTCACGCCGCACACCGGATTAATCTCCGCCATAAGATGCTTCACATCTAAAATGACATGTTATAGAGCGTATAGCGTGCACATGAACGTCGTGCGCGGTGTAAAGCCAACGAACAGCACTGCTAGTGTACTAGAACTGCGGAGCACTCGGAACGAGCTTCGAAAAGTCAAGCCCCAACAGGGCCCAGCCGCTTGTGGCGCTGCGATCGGTAGTGTCCAATGTGTCGTTGTTTAAGAGTTGCGCGTTGGCTCCACCAAAGTGGTGCACAGTAGTTTTCTATTGAATATGTGCTCTGAGATTAGTGGAAGGTCTTCGGGGAAGTGCTTGCCTTGGCGTTTAATATAAGAAAAGCATAAAATTTTCAAGCTTCATGTGCAGGAACCTTGATATGATCATGGACGACGCCGTTGCGGGAGACTCCAGAATAAGTTTTACCACCTTGCCCTATTTAGCAGTACACCTGAATGATGCCGCGCTATCGAGCTTATCACTGCAACATCTCAACCTCTAAGCCACCACGTTAAGGGGCCGCCTGGATGTACAACGCCTTCAACAAATTGTTGTGGTCTATCCTTTAAATAATGATAGGTAACGTTAAGCTACCATGCAGATTTTTATCTACTTGTGTATTAGCTGGGGCCGAAAATTTCCGCTTTAGGTCATTCATTTTCGATGCTGGCTCTTTTGTTTTTAAATGTATGTGCAACAATAGCTTTTTCACAATAGCAGGAACAATAGTCCCCAAATCACTCAAGTAAATTAATCATTTCTGGGCTGAGTGGTTCTGTATCGTGAGCTAGTGCACTAAAGTATAGCGTTAACTGATCTAAACATCAGAGATACCTACAAAAAAACACGTCGAATTCCCCCCTACATCGCTTCTTACCTTTTATGATTTTACGGCACCGCAATGGTGGCGAACGTCCGGCCGCACCCCATAACACAACTGCAACTGACTCGCACTAACCAAGTTGCTGGGCCAAGCCGGGCGATCGCTCCGTGAGGAGAGTAAGAGAGATAGCACAGATGTTGGAAGCCTGGGCGCAGAGGTTACCGCCTGAGGCATGCCCGCCAATTCTTTACCGCTACTCGTTCACTCAGGGGATTCCGGCAGTTTCCGGAATACAGTACGAATAAAAAGACGGCACCATGCTTGAGGGCCAAGGAGGGCTGGCTGATGGATGCCCCCCTTCGGCGGGAAGCCCAGTCACGTACCCGTAAACGGAGCCGGGTTGCAGATAAAGGCAGCCAGAATAACCCGCTGGCCGACAAAGCGTGTCCCTCAAGAGCCAGCGATGGGCTTCGAAGAGCGCTTCGATATGTCCAGAAGAGGACTGCATGTTTCCGTTTAGAATGCCCAGCGCTTTCAGTCTGCGACTTGTTTCTTCTATTGATTTATTTTTTTGGTTGAAGTAGGGGAGAAGGAAAATACGTTCAAATTCTCGCTCCTTATGCCATCGCATCGCCATTCACAACTCGGGCGCAAATGCTGCGCTCTGCATACAGTGGAGGGTAGGAACGATGACTCAATAATACCATTCGCTTAGTAAACGTATGCAGCGATGAAGAATTCCCGCACGCTTTTCGATGTGAAGCATCTTATGGCGAAGCTTAATCCGGTGGTGGTGGTGGTGGTGATGGTGGTGGTGTGCCGGCGTGACCACCCTTACTGCGCATGCGCAAACCCTTTCAAAAAAAATAAAAATAAAAAACCTTCTCTCCCCCTCTCTCTCCTCTAGGCATCCCTCCCCGCGGCAACCACACCCTCACTGCGCATGCGCCTCCGCTCCTCTCTCCCCCTCTTGCGCTCCCCCTTCTCTCCTCTAGGCATCCCTGCCCGCGGCGTCCACACTCCCACTGCGCATGCGCGTCCCCCCCCTCTCTCTCCTGTCCTACGCACCCCCCCCCCCTCTTTCGCCTCGCGAAGCCGACGCCGGCAGCGTCTGCTAGCGAGTTTCTTGGTTGAAAAAACCGACTGCTCGCGCTGCACAACCGTTCACTGGCCACCCCGTATATATGGCAATGGACCTTGACCTCCAAGGTGGTGCCGGTGGGAGATTTCTCCTGTGCGTTGTTGAACAATAAAAATTCGCAGCGTGCGCGTTAACTAAAAGCGGAGTGCGGGTCTCTGTGTCCAGTCGGAGTCTTCTGTCTCTCATTGCCCATTAGCAGCGATTGGCATGTTCGAGTAGGAAACACTGCTCCATCACTGCCTGCTTTGCGCCTCCCCAGTTTCTCTCCTGCGCAACGCTGCGATGAGCGCCAGCGTCAACGCCGCCGCCAGTGTAAGCGTTAGCGCCCGCTGCTTCACATCTACACATGGTTCCCTTTAGCGGGAGATGGTGTAATTTTTCTTTTACTTCAGTACAACGTAGAAGCCAGTAAAGTCTGGTAGTGGACAACATTCATAATGAGGACTAAAACGGCGCTAAAAACACAAAGACAAAGACTAGGAAAACAGGACTCGCGAGTCCTGTTTTCCTCGTCTTTGTCTTTGTGTTTTTAGCGCAGTTTTAGTCCTCATTATGAATTTAAACCAACTAGCCCGACTCGGTGCTCTACTTCAGTGGACAACATACCTACTGGCGTAAGCAGTTTTCAGGTTCAGATCATCAGCTCTTACGTTTCTTTCTCTCTCTCATTCCCCTCCCTTCGAGTGGCATAATAAACTGGGCAAATTCTAGTTAACCTCCCTGCCGTTTCTTCAATACTCTCTTACGCTATCACACACACACACACACACGCTATCAGGCTAGGACACTGCTCCTAAATCTCTAACTTAAACGAGAAAAACTAGGTTGACTTCTTCTCCCCTATTGTCATGGAAAGAGTTCGCGAATCGGGAAAGAAAGGAAACGAACTCAATCCGCTATATTGAACAAAACCATGCAGAAGCCCGTGTATTTCACGCTCATGCTGTCACCGGGATTTCAACGCTTTTGACATAACAGAAACGAATAAATTCATTGTCGTAGACACACACGCACACGCACACAAACACGTTTAGTTTGCATAAGTGGATCCAGACGAATAAAGAAGGTAAGCGCAGGTACCCCACTGTCTTAAAGCCGTGAGACCCTGCAGTGCCAGCTAAAGGTAATTTTATCTCATACAGCGGAAAGAAATCAGGAATGATGAAGCAAAATTTTTAATCACTAAAATGTTCTTGTGAAACAGTTTATTCATAGGAGCTTTTTAAGTTCTTTCACAGCACCAAAGAAAGAAAGAGACAGGTCAGAGCGTAAGGTACCACCAGTTTATTGCATGAAGCAATAAAGCCCATATACGTTTAAACAAAATATATTTCTGAGCTTTCGTGGGTCCAAATCGCAGTCTAGTTATCGGAAACTCCAAACAGTGATGTAGTGTAATCGAGTCGCTGTATTGCTGTTTGCTTTGACGTTGATAACTGACACCGGCCAATTTCTGTCAGCATTTTTTTCAAGGGCAAATGCTTAGGGACATGCGAAAGCGTAGTGTAGAAATTCGTACGAATGATAGCCGAAGCTGTGGGTACTCCACGGCGGCTCATGTGAGCCACGGCTTCGGGATTGACAGCTCCGACAGAGCAAACATACGCCGGAAAGTGACTCCCATTAGGCCAAACACGATTTCCGGGCTTGACAGCGCAAATAAGCTAGAGAAATCGGTTTCCCTCTGCTTTTGTTCTTGCGTCAACTTCATGCGCCTCCTCCCGTGAACATCGCCAGTCCTTTGCTTGGCATCCGTCTTCGTAGTTATTCCTTGCTTTTTGTGCAATTGCGCTTTGTGCTTTGTGTCTCCGATTGAGCTGTGCGAAGCTTCGCAAGGTGCCGCTTCTCGCAGTGCCACAAGAGGTGAAGCGCGTCTTGTGTGCGTCTTTATCAAGCATAGGTTTATTTCTGGAAAACATATCTGCTCTCAGAGCTGTTTTTCTGTCGCCCTCTCGCCTATACATTGACGTTCTCGCGAAACAAGCCTTCCAAGTTCGGTACTCACCGAATTGCGTTTGCTCTTCACCAAGGAAACTGACAGGATGCAATCCTATTTCCGCCACGAAGGACGGCAAGCTCCTGTCACCATTCTTTTCTGTTATTTTATTTTTTCTTTCCTTTATTTCCCGTCATAACACAATATTCTTTTACCGCTTCCTCCTTAATACTTTCTTTCATCTTTACTTTTTCACTCGTGTTTCTTTGGCGTTCAATGCTCCTTTTATTCTGGGTTCTCCTCAAGATCGAAACCTAAGTTGTTATTCCCAAGCAAAAATACTTGATGAGCACTTTTATTTTCAAATTTTGTTTACCTTTTCAGTCCTTTTGTGTACTTTTCACGATAGATAGATAGATAGATAGATAGATAGATAGATAGATAGATAGATAGATAGATAGATAGATAGATAGATAGATAGATAGATAGATAGATAGATAGATAGATAGATAGATAGATAGATAGATAGATAGATAGATAGATAGATAGATAGATAATCCATTAATGTTGTAGCTTGAGGGTCACTTAAGCAACTGCTTGAATTGGTAGATTGCATGCATGAATTGGTCCACTGGATTGGATGAATTCGATGCATGAGGGTCACGTTAGCTATAGTGCTACAATGCTAGCTTTTTGCAGCAACACAGTGCTGGCACTACGCTGTTTTGCGGCTTGTTGTAGCCTACACAAAGAGAAACATATTTTCGTGAGTCTGAGAGCACTTGTTAAGCGTAGAGCGTAGTGGATGCCTTGCTCATCATACGCATCACCAAGAAAGCAAGGAGTGTAAATTTAAGGGCTCGTTTTCGTTGTTAGACACAATATTAATGAGAACACAGTGTGTTAGTTCTGTCTGTTAGTTCTCATTATTATCATCTCCGAGAAGCCACTTAATCATTCGAGTAATCGGTCTGGTTATCTCCACCTCCGAGCCAGAACAGCGTTGCCTTACCGTCTCGCGTCGGCTCATTAATCTTGTATGATCGGCATTACCTTGGCAGAAGTGGACTCGTTTGCTTTGGAGTCTTGACATTGCTCTCCAACGAACGTGTACTGTGCTTTTAGGAAATCCATTACAGAAATGAGGCAGTCTGAAAGCTTACTTGGTCTCGACAAAGTCTTGGTTGGCATGTTAATAGCTTAAAGTTAATGTACTTTGCCAGCAAATAACACATGAAGAAAAAAAGTGGACTAGACGTGTGCAATGAGCGTAGTTTCTGTTATTATTTGTTGCCGAAGTTAATATTATTTTACCGTCAGTCTTAACATGCCCATATAAAGATGTCACCTCGAGAAGGCAAGCTTTCTGACTACTCTATTACCTCGGAACACGATATTAGCATTCTTGTGTGACGTTTGAACGTATTCGCATGCTCACTGATGTTAGCCTAATTTCTTTATTGCTCTTTCTAATCTTCCATGCCTATTATTTGCATTAGCGGAAATGAAGTACTTACGCTTCGAACGTAAACAGCTGTCACAACTCGCTTTCAGAAGTGAAGGCAGACGCACCGCAGATTTGTGGGCGGAGCTCATATTTAATCTTAAGGGGTCCCTAAACCACACAAAGTTCAAAGGCGAGAAAGTAGTTTCTTTCTCGCCTTGACTACGCTTCCTTCAAGCGCTATCTCCTCCTCGCCACTTCTTTCTTCATAAAGCACGTTGAATGTCAGCACTAAGCGTTGAGCCAGTCAGGACTTCGCGCTTTTCGACTACACGCTGCTATCTTTGCTTCCGCAGTCGCAAACGCATAAAACGAAGTGAAATCAGTTTATCGCCCACGATAGTCATTAGAAACAAGGCAGAACGGGCATGCGACTGCACGACAAAGCAGAGTACGAGACAATTGACAACGGATATCTCTTGTATATCGACCAATCAAGAGCTTATTTCATGCTGACGTCATGTGAACAAACTGCTGGCGTCACGAATTGTGCCGCGAAGACGGAAAACGCTGTTCGAGAGTAAAGCGCCTGTTGTTCGTATTTTCAGAGGTTGTTTAGGGGCCCTTCAAATTATAGTTGAGTAATTCCCTTTACGAACTCGTCATAAGGGTAATCTCTGCCTACAGCCATCGCCCTCTCATGCAGAAAGAATTACATATTACGGTCACTCATTTTCTCTGAGGAGGGTTGTGAAGGATTAAGAAAGCAGAGAACTGGGCGACTTGGTATGTATTCATCGTTACAGGAGAGCGCGCACTGACGACGGAGACAAAGAGAGCACACGACACAAGGGCTTCGCATTCCGGTGGAGGCGAAATGGTAGAGGCCCGTGTACTGTGCGATGTCAGTGCACGTTAAAGGGACCCTGAAACGGTTATTTGAAGCTTTGTCAGCGTTTAGACTAGAGCATCATCGAACCATTGGCACCACAAATTTAGCGGCACGCCGTGTACCAAGGCGGCTACGGACAATTATATCATACCCTCCTTCTCACCCCCTGCCTTGCCTCCTCAACTCATGAGACACGCTGGCATCGCTGGCGATCGCAGAGCTCACGTGAGCACACTCGACGATTTGAGCTTCGCCCAGTGATCACCTCCGAGATTGCACGCCGACAGGTTGCGTGCATCTCGGAGACCATAGCCCAGTGCGCCCGGCAGCACGCACGCCGTCTGGCAACAGAGACATCGCGGAGTGGTTGCTATCTGCTCCGACAGGTGCCGCCACCCTACCAGCCAATTTTTCGTGCGCGCACACCACAGCCCCAGTGACGTCGCCAGCAGCCCCAATGACGTCGTGCCCACACTGCATGTCGTACTCGCAAGGGGCGGTTGAAAACGCGTTGGGCTGAGCCGCAGTGATCTGCAGCGATTCGCAGATTTATAGCGTTGTAATAAATTACACAGTGTAAGCAGAGAGCTGAAATTAGTCTGTAAATGAGCCTTAGGACTTGGTCTACTGGCCCAATGTGTTTGTACAAAATCGTCAAAACCGTTTCAGGGTCCCTTTAAAGAACACCAGATGGTCGAAATTTCCGGAGCCCTCCACTACGGCGTCTCTCATAACCATATCGTGGTTTTGGGACGTTAAACCCCAGATATTATAGACACAAGGGCTCACTTTCAATTGAAGTTTAATGAAGGAAAATGCAAGAAAATAACGTACAGGGTACCACGCATGCGTCACTACGCAGAAAACATAACTCAACGACATACGTCACACATTGCCTAAAAGCTTGGCCTGACGTCATGGGGAGGTGTTAAAACATACCTGTCGATACGTGCAGTGCGCTAGGCGGTGTGATCCTGAAAACTTCTCTCTTCATCTCTTAGTGTCAGCGACGTCTGGCTCACACACCTGTGACCTTCTATTTTTATATGGAACACCTCAGAAATCCGTCTCGTTATCTTATCCGAGGGACGGAACAAAACCGCGGTGCCTGTGAAATCTGCGGAGCACCCGCAGTCCCTGCAGAGCATCACTAAGTATGGGGGAAAAGGCACGATCAATACATCGACTGAGCAGAAAAAAAAAGAAAAAAAAGATGGCTTTCGCCTTCCAGTCGTAGGCAAATTTATAAAGAACCCTGCCAGTTTTTTTTTTAACCAAGAATGCTTAAGAAAAATGCCGAAGTCAGCTTGTGACTCGTGGCATTACGAGCTGATGTCACCGTGCGTCACATATAACCGACATTCGTGATGTCATGAAGCCACATCGTGTAAGGGTTGAGAATTAGGGTCGCATCCAATTTGTTCACCACTTTCGTGTAACGGTACACCTAAAGGTTTTCAGTTATCGACGAGAACTTTCGGCAGCCCTTAACCTGATATTTCCTTTTCCTTCTACGGAGGAGTCTGCGATGTTGCCCTAATACCAGCCGTGCCTTCGGCTGCCTTACGAAAGTAAAGTAGAAAATCTATTAACGATTCCCCGCTGAGTCAAAGAAGGCGTACTTGTTCTCCTCTCCAGCGGTATTTATAGAGCAACCGCAGAATTTGGTCGATTTTTCGAGCGGGCCCGAATTGGGAGACCGATCAATGTGGGTGCAGTACCGAGCAGGCTGCGAATGGTGTTCGACCTATTCTTTTTACTGATATATCTTTCCGGCGAAACTTGCCTTGTGTAATTGTTTTTTACTTATTTCATTTTTTTTTACTCCTAGAATGAAATTTCTCGCCATCGACACGACAGAAATTGGAGCTCTGAGGCGCAGTAGAAAAGTGCTAGAAGGCTGCTTTCATTTTGTACGCAACTACAGGAGTTCTTGTACGAACTGCAAACTTCTCACGTAATTGTGCACGCAGCGGCAAGGTCGATACATTCGTGAATGCAACGTCAAAACTACTGTATACGTGTCGATCCATTTTACCAATACAGAGCAGAATTATCGTCATCTGTCTTTGTCTTGTTCTGTTTTTCTTTGCATTTTTTCCATCAACCCAAGTAAAAAATTACGATGGAGCAATATTTTTTTGAAGGCGTTTTTTTTTTTAATTTGACGTCTTTCTACAGAATCATACTGCAAATAAATAAGAAGCGTGTTTACGGAGATGAACATAAACAGAAAAAAATTAAAGCGTTGGAGGGAGAAATGAACAACGAAATAAGCACACTTGGCCACCTGACAAGGATGTGTTATGTGACGCATGCATGTACTGGATGACGCATGGAAAGCTGCGGGATGGGCACGAATTTACGGAGACAGGTAATGAATTCGAGAATACAATGGCATGAGGGGAAAGGCTAAATTTACCCAGGGTAGTGGGTGCACAGTAAAGCATCAAGTTTAGTTGTGATAACGTCTTGATTGCTCTGGCGTGGAGTTATAGCTGTTACTTCAGACTGTAACCCAAGAGCGGATGATGCAGTCCAAGAAATTTCTAATTATTCGATTGAGCGATGCTAAACAGAGCAAACATAATAAACGAAGGTTTTTTTAAGAATTGCTCAAAGTGTTTTAATCTCGCGTAGCTTATGAGGGTTCCGAATAAAATGGGTAGTCAACAATAGAATGGCTTAACAATGTACTCATTAGATGGTCAGTATCATAGAAAGTAAGTTTGCGTATGACGTAGGTAACCTAGTGTCTCTGAGGACATTGTGACATTTTTACGTGTTATGTAGAAAAGGGACACCGAGATACCTAAATTCAGACACGCTATTCACAGCAAGATTTCTGCAGGAGGAATTAAAAACAGAAGACGAAGACTTATTACAGCAAGACATCAGGATGGTTTGATTGAAATTAATGTTCCTTTGGCGAGTGTTGCACCCACTGAAAAACATAGAAAATCACACCTCCTAGCGCCAATAATCATAGGTCATGGTTTACCGTATCGTAACGATCATTGGTCACGAAACACCGTTACTTATACGTTACGTCATTATCATTTTGTCATGTTAGAGACCCCACGACATTTCCACAATATCGTACTCTAAAAAGCGCACTGAACTTCACGCTGCGGCGTAACTGAAGCCAGATGTTGCCCCTGATCTATTCACGAATAAGCCTCATCGTTACGAAAGCTTGTTTCGAACAGACGTTCACATTGAAGAGGCTTTCTTGCTTTCGTGTCCGCTTCACGTGTGAACCACGTACTGTCCGAAATTCAATTTCGCGTTCGTTTTGTAATAGACAGCTGTAGGCGGGAATACAGTGCTAGTGCTCCATGTGTTTCCTTTTTTTTCTTCATAACACACAAAAAGGTGTTAAAGAAAATTTGAAACTGCGTAAGTGACAACAGTACGCGTTTGGCGAAACGCCTCCGCGGTGTAAGTGGCTCGCACAAAACTTGTCTAGTTCACAGCGCGCGCGCTCCTCAACAAGGAGGAATGTATGGAAAGGTACGCTGGTTACATAAGGCGCAGAAGGCTCTCGATGAGCGTAGCAAGGGTTTATATAATTCAAACTCATTAAACTCTACGAGACTTGACACACAATGTGAACCTCGACTTTATTCAGTCAGAAAGTTGTTTGTTCGCAAATTCCAGTTGCCACTGGCCTTCACTACAAATGCCCTCAACTTCAGAATCCCGCGAAATTTGGGCTTACCAACAACTCTAGGCTAATACAGGCTTAGCATTCCATCTACTTAAATGTCATTGTCAAACGCGCTGTTGTAAGTGAAACTGTGAAAATAATACATAGGAATGTAACTTCAGTCTTACAGCACAGCTCTTAGGCGCCCGTTCTTGCGTTGAGCGGCGTCGGCGTCGTCGTAACCGGCAGAGCCAACGAGGACGAAAGAGAGCGAATGCTGAGCGCTGTGGAAGATGACAGACAGCTACAGCGAAGAGAGCGTGAGGAGGAAGGAACGAATGTGGTGAGACGACAGGATCCGCGGCGGCCACCCATGGCGCCACAGTAGTGCGCGCCGTCATGCGGTCGCCGATTACGTCATCACTAATGTACGCGGCGAGGGCGTCCACCGATACCTTATATGGAAGTAAAGCGTTTCATGAACGGAGGCCTGTCTGCAGCGGCTGTTGTTGAACGCGCCCACGCGCTGCCTTCCGCGGTCTCCCGGTTAGCGAGGCTGCATGAAATTGTCAGCGCCAGTCACGCTACTATTCAGCGAGTGATACTTTGCTGCCGCGGTTATTCCATCGACGATCCAGTTAACTCCAAGAGAGAACATGTCCTGCTCTTTTATCCATTCCGCTACGCTCTAAACAACCGCTGCGACATAAACAGCGGCGCTCAGAATTTGCATTAGGCTGTATGGTAATCATCGGTGCCTCTTTTTCTCTTACAGTTTAAGGAAGGATCCTCCTTTGGAGAGACGTGTTGTTGATATATATGTTGCGCTGTGTATTTTCTCTATTGCAAGCGACCCGGTTTTCTTGGTCCCTGCCCCGGGAGCAAACTACGTTTGTTTTAAATAGAGAACAATTTCGTTATCCCTCTATCATTGCAGATCCACAATGCTAATTCTAATGTATTCGTCATTCTTACATTACGTCTTTTTTTCTTAGTGTTTCTTTTTTCTATTTCTCTCATTATTATCCTACACCCTGAGGATACAGTACAGCCTACAAAAAAAAAAAATGGGGACGCTTGAGATTTGCCTCAACCATGCCGCAAGGAAAAGAACATCTGTGCGCGTAACACTGGCTGTTTCAAATTATCTTAGAATGCCTACTGCGCATCTACACCACAATCCTTCCTTTTGCGAATCAGCGAATTACCCACTACGCGTCCGTAAGGCAACAGGCGCACATGAGCAGCAGCTAATTTTGTAGATGATTTTGCTGATGATGATAATTAAATGTTTTAGCGCTTTGTAGTGGGTTGCCATTTAAACTACCCACTTGTGTTGAGAAATTTACATGTGTTGACGCCTGGTATGACGCTACGCTTCTGCCAAGCAATATTACATGCCTTAAGGAGACTCCTTCCCACCTCATGATATTATTATACTTTGATTTTTTTAAACAGTTCTAACCAATGGCGTGGATCTATGGTACTTGCCACACAGGGGGCCTGGGTTGAATTCGAACTTGATCTGAAAATATTTATTATTTATTTGCATTTATTTTCAATTCTCGCTCCCGCATGACACCGATTTTTCGGCGCACTACCAACGACGCCGACACCGACCCAGGAATTTTTGCGAAACGACCTCTTTAACACTATCGTGATATCTATTTAGTAGGGGTGTGCGAATATTCGAAAATTTTTGAATAACCAATCAAATAGCATTGTGTTCGATTCGGTGCTCGAATCGAATAGTACTTATTCAAAATACCGATTGTTTTTCGAATATTTTTCGAATAATCAGCAGCGACGAAATAATGCTCAAAATAATGAGACGTTAGAACAGCGAGAAGAAACTTTTCTTGTTCGCATGTTCGAATTACCCAGATGCATGCGGCCCATGTGCTTACAGGACTATCGACAATCTATTGATCAATGGACGAAGGCGTTTTTGCTTAAAAGCTCGAGTGTCGTTGAAGCGGCAGCGTCATGAATCCACTGTTTTCACCATGACATTCATGATTATGCTAACTCGTAAAAAATTGCTTAATAATTTATATATCAGTTTTATTTAAAAGCTGTTGATCAGGTACCACCTGGAAATACTGTAGTGACTGCTATATTTCAATTCTGTAGTTGAAAAAATACTTCGAAGGCTCTAGTCGCAGCTGTACAGGAGTTTCCCTCGGTTTAAATAATTGCGGTATTAAGGCGAAAGCCTTTAATGTCTCATATTTATTTATTTAATTATTTGAAATTCCTTACAGGCCTGTTGGGCATTGAGTAAGGGGGGCTCTAACATAACATCAATCGGCACGAAAATAACAAAAGGTATCAAACACCAGAAAGAAACGATATACATCACACAGAAAAATTTAAACACTTCATACATAATACGTACATAATGCAAATACAAACTAAATAAATACATGATAAATACATAATATTGACGCAATATAAACAGATTTTGCCTTTTGGTGGACGACCTCAGTGAAAATGTGCAATTAGTTGGTGATGGAATGTGTCGGGGTTGGACAATGAAGCTATGTTGTCGGGCAGGTTATTCCATAATGTAATGGCGCGTGGAAGTGCTGATGAATTGAATGTTAATGTGCGACCATATATGCGTGTAAAACTCAAATTATTGTGCAATCTTCTGGATGTTCGGGATGGGACATCGAGATGAAATGAACATGACCTGTCAGAGTGAACATACTTGTGGAATAATGTTAGTAGGGCTATGTCACGGCGCGTAGCTAATGATGGTAGGCAAAGATCGGTTTTAATCCGCGTGACACTGCAATGATAACTATAGTTTCGCGAGATGAATCGTGCTGCCCTATTTTGGATAGATTCTAGTGCGGTGGCCATGTTATTGTAATATGAAGACCAGATGGATGATGCGAACTCAAGTTGTGGGCGAACAAAGGAGAGATAAGCTAGTTTACGAATATTAGCGGGTGAATTTCTGAGATTACGCCGTATGTAACCCAATAATTTTGAAGCATTAGCGCATACCGATGAAATGTGAAAGCACCATGACAGATCAGAAGAAAGGTTAACACCAAGTTATTTGTAATGGGACACGTATGATAGTGAGTCGTTTTCAATGCGGTGTCTGTCCGGCCTTGCCCTGTAACGGTGCCAGCTGTGGCCTCTCTCCCCTCACACTCTCTCAGCAATCACGTGATGGCACAGCGGCGCATAGCCACAGTTGCATCGCCACTGGGGAGTGTCATGCACAAAAAAAGAATAAAGACATGGCACAGTCAGTCGAATGGCCACAGGCTTTCGCCGAACACACTTTGGAATTTACAAAATGTCCTTCAATTTTTTTGTTGCTTATAACTAATCGTAATGTTCCTTTGTTAAAGTCTGAGAATATTTGTTTCAAATAAAATGCCGCAGAGTTGTTGGGATGTTCTGAAAATCGTTATCTAACCATCAAATGCTTCTTTCATAATGGTTGCCTTACTATTCTAAAACAATTTGAACAGTATTAGATTTCTATTCGTATTCGATTCAGTGTCATCACTATTCTATTCGCATTCTATTCGGTTCTGAAATTTAGTATTCGCACACCTCTACTATTAAGTGTCCCTGCATTGTTTTGCTTTTTCTTTTTGTTCTTCACCAGTTATATGTAGCTCACATCCACTGTAGATGGTTGGCCAAGAATTGAGTGGTTTTTTATAATTTTTTAACGTTGTGCACAGGTCGACTTATGAGCATTGTAATGCGGCGTTCTTCTGTCAATCGAACGCATGTGGTCTCATTCAAGTCGAGGAAGCGCGCTGAGTTTATCGATTTCTCATTTTCTTGAAAAGTTGCATATAAAGTCTCATAACTGCATTTCATGCTAAATATTCTTGTGGTCCAGATTCTTGTTCTTGTTGACCTTCTGCTGTGGCTCACACCCACTGTGGGGGATTGGCCAAGAATTGAGTGTCTTATAAACTGTTATGAAAATGTAGAATGATGGAGGTTAAAGAATAAAAACCTTACAAATTTTATATGAAATTTTGATGCTCACTCAAATGTATAAAAATAATAATACTTTTTTATTAGTAATAGATATATAATAAATCAAATCAATGCCCTATTTTCCATAAAAAAAAGAAAAAAAAGTTATGCATGTGTCGACACAGAAGGATAATAATATAGATCAGCTAGTTAATCGATTGGTTGCATTGATATAATTCCGCACAGCCACACAAACCTTCGCACTCGAGAACCCAGAAATAGAGGCTCCAAAAGACAAAATCACGGGTACAGATAAATGAATTCCAATCGCACGTAAAGGTCTTCCTAGGTGGGTTCTTCGAGCTGTAGTAAATCGCCTACAGGTCAAAAAGAAATGATCGATATGTGCTCATTTCTTCTTTATTTCTCTTTTCACTCACGTGTGCCAATTATATCGTGCGCGAGAAAACAACCGAAGCCGAAGTAGAAGAAGCGCCGAAGAAGTAATGCGGGTGTACGAACGCGCCCCGTCAACCACTACGCGCCTCGGCAAGGACTCGACAATGCTGAGCAGCTTCCAGTCGCCCTTCCCGAGCCCTTCGCCCTCACCGGCTCAGCAGCGCGGTGGGCAGAGCCCCTCGCAAACTCGCCGCCATAGTGGTTTCGGCTCTGGCCGTCGGGTTAGCCTGCGTCTTCTTCCTCTGGGGCCTCTCCAACAAGATCCGGCGGTTTCAATCAGGCGCCAACAGCGACGAACATAAGTCGACCAAAGATCCATTCTGCTGCGTCGCATTCCTAGAGGGCCTGCGCGTCGACCGCGACCGAGACCCCTGCGAGGACTTCCAGCAGTACGTGTGCACGCGCAAGGGGACTGGAAGCCAGAAGACTTCCTCGTTTCGTTGGGACGCGTGGAACCCTCGCGAGGCTCTGGACCATTCTAGCGACTACCCTGAGGCGCTTTCGGGCAAGTTACTCGACATTCTACGATCGCGGTGCGAAGCCTCGATGAGCAGGGGGCCGTTGGAATTCGCTAAGGAAATGACGCCGGCCATCTTGCACGCTGCCCAACTGCCGCGCACCGTAAACGCCGACCAGCTTCTGCTCTTCATGGCGTTCCTCTCACTCAGGCTACGCATCAGGACGCCCGTGGACATCTCCGTCATCGACTCACCCCACCCGACACTTCGAGTCGACGCGCCCGTGAGAACGCTCGCCGCCTCTTTGTCGTCCTTCAACAATACCTGTCCTCAGTGCATCGACGGCGTGCTTAACGCTGTAGAAGATCACACGCAGAAGTCTGTAAGCTTGAGCGACTACTGGGCTTTCGAGGCAACTTTTGACGATCGGTTGGACAGCGTCGTATCGAGCTGTAGCCCCAACTTGTTCCGCGAGTCCAATGCCACGACGGCGTGGGACACGTTGTCCCACCGCGTCTTCCAAACGTCGGCGCACATCGACGTTCGCATGGTCTGCGTCGATTTACCCGGAAGGATCTTTACAGTCTTCAAGCAGCTGGCGACACGCGTCTCCACACCACTGCCGCTGGCGTCGGTACTGACGCACGCCGTCGCGTCCGTTTATCAAGACCTGGTTGCTACGAACGGCTCTGCCTACGCCACCCACGACTCCAAGTATAATTGCTTGTTTGAGAAGAGCCTGCCGAACATATGGGCTAACTTTACGCTGATGTTATAGTCAATGCACCGAAGAACCAGCTCGCGAGGGACATCTTTGTCACGGTCACTAACACCGTCAAGGAAGCAGTTACCAACCTTCTGGCTCCGGAAGAAGCAACAGCGTCGCTTATTTACGTGCAGGGACTGACTCCGTTTCTACCGTACAATGCTCTGCCGCGCAATCTGACTCCTCCAGCGCCGACAGGCAGCTTCAGTGCGCTCTTTCTCCTGGTGAAAGATTACGAGTTCCAGCTGGAGAGTACTAGACGACAGCCTGCACTTTCCCAGATGGATATTTACGGGTGATGCGGTGTACGTCTCGGAGCCGTGGGGTGGTCTTTACGCCGTGGTCGTACGCGCTCCTGGACGTGCTCAACTCCCGAAAACATCTGATGAACGCTCCGGTACTGGGCGTCCCTGCAGCCAAGGCCCTCTGGCAGTTCCTGCTCGACAAGGAAAGCAAACTAATTGCCACGTTGCTGAAGAACGAAAGCGGCCTTCTGTCTTGCCTCGTCGGTAAGACAGCCACGCTGAGGCAGCGCAAGGACATTTTAGAGGTCGTGCTCGCTATTAGGACAGTCGTGAGTGCGACGAAAACCGACGGATGGGACAAGTCGCGGAACGTGTCGGCTGAATGGCAGAGAGTCTCCGAGAGCCAGTTGTTTTTTCTCAGGCTCGTCGACTCTCTGTGCGACAGCCAAGATTCCAACGAGGCGAAACTGCTCAACGCGGTTCTGCTGCAGGACGCAACTTTCGCGGCAGCTTTCAAGTGTCCGGATCGAGGTCTCAATTCGAAGCGGCCGCGTTGTGTCGATTCTGCGATGAGCACGGCTTTAAGAAAAGACTGAATAAACGGAGGTAATTTATGCGTATAATAAATTTTATCAAATGGAGTGTTACTTAATTTTCTGTTTTTATGTCGTTTTTGTATGATAATTCTGCCTTGTTCGGAAAGGAGCGACTACGAAAGTTCTGGCACCCTGAAATTTATCCTGTTAATTTTAGATATGAAGCATCTTATGGCGAAGCTTAATCCGGTGGTGGTGGTGGTGGTGGTGGTGGTGGTGTGCCGCGTGCCCACCCTTACTGCGCATGCGCAAACAGTTAAAGAAAAAATAAAAATAAAAAACCTCCTCTCCCCCTCTCTCTCCTCTAGGCATCCCTCCCCACGGCAACCACACCCTCACTGCGCATGCGCCTCCCTTCCTCTCTCCCCTCTTACACTCCCCCCTCTCTCCATCCCTGCCCGCGGCGTCTAACTCCCCCTGCGCATGCGCGTCCCCCCCTCTCTCTCCTCTCCTACGCTCCCCCCCCTCTCCTCTACGCATCCCTGCCCACGGCGTTCACACTCCCACTGCGCATGCGTGTCACCCCCTCCCTCTCCCTCTCCTCCGCTTGCCCCCTCTCTCGCCTCGCGACGCCGACGCAGGCAGCGTCTGCTAGCGAGTTTCTTGGTTGAAAAAAAACCGACTGCTCGCGCTGCACAACCGTTCACTGGACATCCCGTATATATGGCAATGGATCTTGACCTCCAAGGTGGTGCCGGTGGAAGATTTCTCCTGTGCGTTGTTGAACAATAAAAATTCGCAGCGTGCGCGTTAACTAAAAGCGGAGTGCGGGTCTCTGTGTTCAGTCGGAGTCTTCTGTCTCTCATTGCCCATTAGCAGCGATTGGCATGTTCCAGTAGGAAACACTGCTCAATCACTGCCTGCTTTGCGCCTCCCCAGTTTTTCTCTCCTGCGCAACGCTGCGATGAGCGCCAGCGTCAACGCCGCCGCCAGTGTAAGCGTTAGCGCCCGCTGCTTCACATCTACACATGGTTCCCTTTAGCGGGAGATGGTGTAATTTTTTTGTAATTTGCTTGTTCTTACGTTAGAACGACTGCTATAGGATTTGGACATGTGGATGAAATATGGATGGTGCAGAAAGCGAGCAATAAGGCTATCAGATTTCGTGAACTAGATCACCTGTGCATGCAAGTAAAGCATACACACAAAGAATATTGGAGTCCTGAGGGACAAGACTAAACGAGGCCAAAAGGCCTCCCCAGTCAAGTTCGTGGCTCCACCCATGACGGCACCGGGAGATGATTCTCGGCGATGACACAAGCCCTCTGGACGGCCTGGAGTTGATACGTGAGATCAGGACTGCGCAGTCGCTCATCCCAGTTCAACGCATCGAGTAGAGTACAGCAGAATTTTTGCGGAACAGATAGCGCCAAGATGCAAACATTGCTCATGACACTAAAGATGAATGACGCTAAAGATCAAAGTGTCTGCAGTTCGCTAAAAAAGTGATTCGCATTTAAAATTGAGTTCATCGTTTCTACAGTCGTGTAATTACAATGAAGCTATGCGAAACGCTAGAAACACAGCAGAAGCATTGTTAACATTAGTGTTTGTGTGTGCGTCGTTTGTTAGCGTGCGTGCTGGTGTAATTCGCCTCGAATGAACGCACACAACTGCGTTGATGCACGAAATTGCAAGCATGTTTGTTACAATACTATATTAGATTTCATGTGTATTCTCCTACCACTTTTGTGCAAGAACAACCAAATGGTGCTTAAAAAAGTACTGACATGAAATGAAAATATTTTTGGCTTGTTGCTTTAAATAAAAACGTGGGCGTAGAGAACCCTAAAAATAGTGTCGTAGTGCTTGGGAATGCATTGAATACATTTTTATTACCACAATCTAAGAAAAAAAAAAAGCACATTCACTTTTAGTATAAGGGGGGCGGCTTCGCAGTGACGTGTCAACATGAGTCTGACGTCACGGAAAGACTGAAACTCGCACAATACTAGCGGCAGATCTGTCATTTGCTGTTTCTCGCAAATGGTTCACATAAACAACGATGAGCGAATTGTCGCCCAGCAACTCTGAACAGCGATTTCTTCGATTTAGGCTACATGCAATACGCAGACTTTGCAAACCCAGTGAACTGTGTTGACTCCTTTTCCAAGAAGCAGCGCACAAAAGGACACAAATACGCACACATAAAAAGACGCAAACACTACCCATCAGTACATATTAAGCAAGTGTGTGGACTCGTTGTGATAATATCCATTGCGGTGGGGCTGGCTAGCAGATGCTGGGTGACGAAAACTTTAAAATCAAAGCAAAATATTTTATACGTTTTATCTGGCTCCAGTGCACGGAAAGCATTGATAGTGAATACCATGGAAACGAAAAATGTCCCTTTTGGGGTACCTCAGAATCGTGTTAGTACCCCTTCAAGTTCTCAAACGAAGCTGCGTGGTGGTGAAAGTTTATCTTGCAAAGTGCGAACCAGCTTCAGGCGAAAGTGGTGGTTCCTTCAGTGAAATTCCATCCACTTCCGCGTAACTCCGTTGTATCTGAATCTACCGTTTCAGGTTGACAGAGTGTCAACATAATGGAGCACCAACTGTGTTACTCCTTTATGTTGCATCAACCGAGGCACATTGTGTAATAAAGAACCAACAACCCAAACGACTACATTTCTAGCATCTAACTTAGTGTGCAATATGTGTTTAAAATAAACTCACGGGCAGCGGTCGTCGTACTCGCACCGTGCTTGTATTCACGTAAGCTTTTCAAATTAGAGATGTTATTGCCGTCTTCGTATAAATTCCTTTTTCTATAGGCAAGTAATCGGTCTCAGACTTAGACAAGATCACCGGTTTGCTAAAAATATAAAAAATAAAAACTCACAGCGCTTCTTATACACTTGCCTATGATGACTCGAAGGCGAAATGTATCTTATTTTTTCTTTTCAGCCGATGTACTTATCCTCCGCCTCCGAAAGCTTTCTGCACATAACGTGGTTTTGCATTTCCTCGATGGTTGGAGACATTGCAAAATTTCTGCACTTCACTTTATTTTGCACTGCCTCCGAGATCGGTCCACCTTTTGCCAAACAACGATGTCATGTAATGACGTCATCATGTGACGTCATGATCACGTCGCAAATTTTTGCGACATGTGACGTTATACGGTGACGTCTTCACTTGATCATTGTTTGCATCACTCGTGCTGACCCCGCCGACGCGGGACGCTGACGCCGCCGACGGTCAGTCTTCGTGTTAGTTGAAGCATCTAATGTTTGCGGCTTAATAACCGAAAGGTGTTGAAGAGCCCGTCAGACGTACTAGCTGGCCGTTATGCAGATCGTTTACGCCTGTAAATCTTCACCTGCAGATACAGGTCATGGTTGATGCACAGCTTCTCTTCTTATCTTAACACGGTGCGTGACGTAGTTCAGACGGACTGCCATTGTGAGCGTAGCCTGCTTCCAGTGTATAAGTGCGGGGGGCGTCGCGTATAATGCTCGTGCGCATGAAAGGCTAGGCAAGTGTCCCGGAGTCGTGGGAGGATAAATGATCGCGTCTGCCTTATGATCTGTGGGTTGCCTCACCTTTGTTGATCGATCGTGAGACCGTATGTGTTTGGGCTGCTGCTTTAGCTGGCTGCCTGGAAAAGCTCGCTGACGATTTATCTTCCGAATAGCGGGACGCCTACTTCAGTTAGTTTGCATCCTGATATAGTCTTTCTCTAGCTGCAAGTTCGTACAAGACGTAGTAGTTTGTCAGGGTAGCAGCTTTGCTCGCGGCAGCACACGCAGCTTGCCGTAAACTATGTTATACCAAACTTTGTCTAATCTAACAGTACCGGGGATGTTTATGTGGTGCGCAGTGCGGAAGTCATCTGGTGGTTTGTTTGCCTAATGCATGCTCGACGGCTCTTCAAGTACAGAAATCACTTGTGACAATATAGTGACAGTATATATTACGTGGCGGAAATTAATTTTTTAAGCGAGTCATAACGAAGAAAAGTACACAAGCTACTTAGCAGTGTTCTAACCTGAATGACGTGAAGCTCGTACGAACTGGCGAGTGAGCGGCGGATGACACGAGGTCAGCCTAATCACCTTTAGCTGCTAGCTAACTACATCGCCACAAAGGCAACACGTGTATCCTTAAATCGACAGAAAGTTGAGCTGCTGAGTAAGAATTCATCGTAGATGAAGGGAAGGCTTGCGGAAAGAGACAACGGAACCAGACAACACAAACACCATTTACGCTGTGTGTTTCTATTGTCTTGTGTTACACAGCGCTTTCAGTTTCCGTTTGTTTTTTACTTGTTGATTTTTGTTGTTGATGTTGAAGCGAATTTTCTTTTGTTAGTCACACTTATCTCCTCTTCTGACCATATAAAGCTTCGACGCCTGTGGGTTTAGTTGCTAAGCAAACGTTTACTTAGGACCTCTGTGTGTACGCTTGTAAGGGAAAGAGAGGGGGGCAGTTTAGCACGCGCCAAGTACTTAGTAGGAAAACAAGCTTTGCGACACTACCTTAACTTCGCTGAGTGCTCTCCACGTCTTCATTTGGGCACGTGTTTTCTTTGGCACCTGGTTACCTTCCCTGCCTTCTGCCTTTTGTTTTCTTCCTTCCTTCTTCTCATCTGCGTCTCCTCGCGTTTACCAGCACTCGCAATCGCGGTTTACGCCGAGTTTGAGAGCTTCGTTTGGGTCTCCATCTGCAACGCCTTGCAAATTGATTCAGCTATTGTTACTGCTTAAAATTGTTATTTATTCTTTGTGATCTTTTTTACATCCAAGAACATTTCATAGATTACACGTCCCTTCCTCCCGAAGTTTGTAAACGGTGATCCGTGGTGTCCTGGCTTACTCTATTTACCCGCTGTCTGCCACCCCTGGTCAGCACTCGCTATCTTAATAAGAGCGCAAGCAACAACAAAAAAAAATCTAGGGAAGACAAAACGGAAGGGGCGTTTGGCCTTCCTTCGTCTTTGTGTTGCTTGCACAATTTTTAACATTAATCGTAAACAACTCGCCCAACTGTCTGTTCTTCTAGGCACCGGTTAATATTTGCTAAACGATGGTTACTGTTAGTTAATCACGACTAAATTATTGCTATTGTCGACTGAATTATGTCTAATGCTGGATAATGCAAGCGAACGTTGCCTAGTTACACATGCATAACTGCTAATGTTGGCTTACTATTGGCAACTGCCGGCCGGTGTTGCAACACGTTGTCTAAGTGTGTGCGAATATTCGAAAGCTACGAATAATGAATCGAATTGCGTTCTATTCAATTCGGTACTAGAATCGATAGTGCATATTAGAAGTACCGAATAATTTTCGAATATTTATCGAATAATAAGCACCGATGAAAAAACCTCCGAGAAACGAATCCTTAGAACAAAGAGGGGTACCGGTTCTTGTTTTAATCATCTAATCAACAAGATGCATACAGCCAGAGGTTTAACTGGACCATCGAAGCCATAGTGACTGCAAGATGGAGGCGTTCTTGCTTAAAACACCAGTTCCGAAGCAACAGCGTCATCAGTCTATCTTCATCATGACATTCACGATCATCGTGACTCATGGATATTGTTTAATATTTCTCTGAGTTTTATTTAAAGTCTGTTGACTAAATGTTAAGTTAAATACGGCAGTCACTTCTGATTTAAACCTGCAGTTACAAATAATTCTTCTAAGGCTCTAGTTTGCATAATTGTGGTACTTTTTTCGGCTAAAAGCTATCGTAATCTATCTTTGATAAAGATTGTGAATATTTATTTCAAATAAAGTGTCGTGGAATTGTTCAGCTGTTTTAAACATGGTTAAATCACCATTCTAGGGCTGTCTTGAAAATGGTTGCCTTATTATACGAAAACGTTTCGAAAGGCATTCGATACATACTCGTATTCGATTCCTTGTCATCACTATTCGATTTGTATTCGATTCAGTTCTGAAGTATTAGTTAAGGAACGTCGCTGTGTGTCGGAGTCACTATGATCTCACGCATTCATTGACAACAACCTAAGTAGAGCTGCAATGGATGATTAAAGGCAAAGGTAGCGGCGCTGCTAAGCTCACGGACGTGGGTCCGGTTCCCGATCACGGTTGCCACACTTCAATGGGCTTGAAACTGCAATGCCCTTAGATCTATGTGCACGTTAAATAACCGCAGGTGGTCGTGATGATGATTGCACAAAAGCCGCAAGGGCGCGGGTGCGTGCTTTCTCGCAAGTTAAAGCGCCGAATCTCCTTATAATAACTAAAAACACTGAACGCCGCGTGAGGACTTATTGCGAAATTTGCACACAAAGCTTTCTCTTGGAACACATGCTACGGGTTATAGGCCTTGTTGCCATGAAAACCAACGAAATGTAGTTCTGGCTCGATTGTGTTTTTTTTTTTCTTGCTCACTGGCCACGAGGTTATTTTGCAACACAGTTTGTGATCGCCAACTTTCATTCGCACACTTTCACGAGTCAAAACTGTTTGATTTGAACCCCGCGGTAGCACCTTCTTGTCGGCGTTGCCGTTTTGCCGCTGCTTCCGCAGCTCTCGCCTCCGGGGTAGCTTGCCGTCTTTGTAGACTTTCAGCCTCCGCATGCCGCGCTCTCGCCTCCGGAGTAGCAGCTTGTTGTCCGCGTTGCCGCATTGCCTTTCGCGGGTGAGAGCGCTTTCACGATCGTTTTCATCCATGTCAGAAAGAGAATGCGTGGTCTGGAACGCGCTTATTCTTCATCGTCATCAGCGTCATCGTCATCGTCATGACGTATAGTGGGTACTTATCGTACACAGGAAAAAAGAAAGTGAGAGCCGTGAAGCTACGTAGCATATATAGATCTGATTGCCTGGAGAGGGCGCTAGTAAACATGAAAAAAAGAATTAACATACCTTTGAGTCGTAATCTCTTAAGTACCCCAATGCATGCCAGCGCCTAGAGGAGGCGCTGTGCATGCATACCTGTACGTTGCGTGCCCCTGAGAATGGCAGATCCACCACTGTAAGCGTGGACGTGGTCGATGTATACTTCTTCCGCTGAAGCATGAGTATGCACTGCTCTTCCACGGATTCGAGGGTGTCTGTTACAATTTCCAAAGACGTTTTCAGTCGATGTAACAACAAATATGCAGCAATGGCAAGAGTCAGTAAGTGCATAATAATCTATTTAATACGGTTCAGTTCAACAGTGGTTATTGAATGATGGTACAAAACCGTATACGTATGTAGCCTGCATTCTAATATTACAGTAAGCAACTGGTCTGCCGCGGTGTTACAATGGTTGCGGTGCTGAGTTGCGAACCCCAAAGTTCCGGTTTCGATCCCGGTCGAGGCTGTCCCTTTTCTGTGGAGGCGAAATGGTAAAGGTCCGTGTTCTGTGCGATGTCAGTGCACATTCAAAAACACCAGACAGTCGAAATTTCCAGAGCCCTCCCCTACGGCGTGCCTCATAATCATGTCGCGGTTTTGGCACGTTAAACCCCGTAAAACATTATAATTGGTAAGCTAATGTGTAAGCATCACGGTGTTCTTCTTCTTGGACACCTGCTACAAAAAAAGAATATTGACGCGTATGCTATAGAAAGGAGAGAGCGCAAGCAGTCGAAAGCGCAAAAAAGAATAAAATGCGGCAGCGTCAGTATTCTACTAAAATATTTACGTGTACTTGTCTCATATGCGCTTGTCGCGCGCTAAAATGCAAGAGTTAGTCGCCCCAGAAAGCGTTGGCAGTATGCAGAGCGAGCTCGGGTGGGATGAGAATTTCTTTCTTTCTTGCGTCCGCTGGCAGTGAGCGTATGAATATGCAATGGCTGTGATTGCAGGGCGACGCTGCCTCTCCTCTAGCGAATCAGCGCAGCGTGCACCTGGTTCTGCGGCTTCACCGCATAGCGTTTCTCCTAAAGGAGCAAAACGATGAACGCCAATCAACAACGGTGCTCTGACGATGCAGATGAAAAAAACACGCGGTAACGGCCCTAAGTTTCGAAAACATGGGGGCTCAAAGGGCCCCGGCGGTCGGTACTACAAGCAGCGAGAGAGAACGACTTGCCGCCGAGTCATTAAAAAAAGAGCACCGCCTCCTAGGGCTTTCGGTGATGTTGCACATCGTTGCAGGCGATTCCGCGTAAGCATAACGCGCACTCCGCACTTCGGTTAATCCGAGCTCGCCCGCACGCGTTGCATATTAAGTGATGCAGATATGTCAGGGCTGGAGTTAAGGATCATTGCTTCTAAGCAAATATGCCGCTCTTTTTTCTTTTTCAGCCCGCATCGCCTGTGCTCTATAGTGAGGCACGCCGTGTCTCGTTTTTCCCCTGCCCAAGCAACGCGGGAAAGCTGACGCGTCAGGAAGTCTTCCGCGTCACGGAACCGTGCAGCCAAGCCGTTCTTACAAACAAACGTGGAATGTGATTCCGTTAGCGCCAGTCGATTGCGCGTTCTTTTTTTTTTTTTTTGCCCGGGAAAAAGAGATACACGATCCCGTATGTGTCTCGTCTTCCGGCCTTACAGTGGGGTAAGTGTTGTATGTTATATGAGTGATATCATTAGAGATGTTAGGGATGCGGGCTTTCGCTTCAGATATTTCGTATGCGGGAAACGAAATTTACTCCTCGGTTTGTGATTGCTTCGCTAGCCGCTGAATGTACAAGTGCTCATGGTACCATGAACCGCATCTGCGTGCGTCTGGGAGGATAAGAGAGGTTACTGATGCAGTCCGCCTCGGTGTAACAGTGGCTACGGTGCTTGGCTGCTGACCCGAAGGTCGCGGGTTCGATCCAGGCCGCGGCGGTCGCATTTCGATGGAGGCGAAATGGTAGAGGCCCGGGTACTGTGCAGTGTCAGTGCATGTTAAAGAACACCAGATGGTCGAAATTTCCGCAGCCCTCCACTACGGCGTCTCTCATAATCATATCGTGGTTTTGGGACGTAAAGCCACAGATATTATTATATTAGGTTACTTTCCGTGCGACGAGAAAAGAGAAACAGCTGAAAAAGTCACATGGTCCTTCGCGCATTTGCCTAAGACGATTCGAAGGCAAGCGCCACCTTCTTTTTTTGTCTTCTTTCCAACCGTAGTCGACTGTATTGACGACCCCCCCTCCCTCCACACCCATCTATCGTCCGCATTACCCGGGTTGCGGTCAAATATGAGCGAACTAACGAGAATTTGATTCCATTAAACAATGCATATGCCGGCTGGTACAGGAAACACGTTCGAATTATTCGACTTTCCGAAGGAACGAGGGTACAAATAACGAGCTTTTACTGTACCAGCGTTTCCTAACAGCACTGAAGGACACATGGATAAGCGAACTATTATAATTTCTGCTGCGAGAGAACAAAAGACTGGGAACACGGTAGTGCGTCCGCCTCGTCTTCTTTCCTCGTCCCTGGTGGTTTTTGCAAAGTTGATCATCTCAGGGGATACAAACGGAGACATGAGGACAGGTGGCACAACGGGAGAGCTGCAAGATGTGCCGGTACACAGTTCTAAAAAAAAAAAAGAAAAAAGAAAATCACACCATATCCACGGAGTGAATGATGATGAGTGGGCGAAGCTCCGGAGGTTCATCGGTAAACCGTGATTCTTCCGTGAATTTTCGTCCAGTACATCATCAAAGACGTGACAAACACTGTGTGTATATATACAAGAAATTTTATTTATTCGTAAATGGTAGCTAGACGTGGCTTCCGGTCCCCCCTTTATTATAACGGCTTTATGGTCGGTGAAGTGGAGGGATAGGGGTTCTTATATGGCTCCGTAGAGGCTTCCTAGAGGGGAGAGAGGGGTGAGCGTAGGAGAGGAGAGAGAGGACGCGCATGCGCTGTGGGGATGTGGAACGCGGACGCCGCTCCGTAGAGTAGATGATTCCTAGAGGAGAGGAAGGGGGGTGAGCGTTGGAGAGGAGAGAGAGGGGGGAGGGGACGCGTTTGCGTTGTGGGGTTGTGGGACGCGGGAAGGAGGGATGGACTAAGCCCCCCGCGAGCACATCCAAGCAAGATCAAGGAATGGAGTCAACCTGGGCGACAGACACCACCTGCCTAGCCATTGCTAAGCTGCCCCTATATGCTCTCGGCCATGACTCTAGTGACTGTAGAGGTGGTTGACGGCCTTATTGTACTACAGTGTTCTGCTTGACATAGATGGCCACACCGCCCGCGGTGTGGTCATCTATGTCGCTCGCTCCTATCCTACGCATCGGAATGGAGCGAGCGCGGCAGCGCCATCGCCATCTAGTGAGCACTCCGAGTACTAGAGGTGGCTACGACGCACAACGAGGGACTAACCCATGCCCTAAGGAGCTTCGCCCCTAAAAAAAAAAGAAGGCTGCGACTTAGCTCGACTAGGACCGGTTATGCAAACGAAAGCTTGTTTCCTTGGTTATGCTTGTTTACCCTCGTAGCTATAGCACAGTTTGCCAACCGAACGATATGGCTAGTCAAACATTCCGTATTGCGCGCACTCACTACCGTCGTTTCGTAAGTTTCTGAAGCCTTCGCCGCAGTCGATGCGAGAAACGCCAGGACCTAAACCAGCAATAGACGCACGCGCTCACGTTCTCCTTCTCTAGCAGATGCGCGCGCTCTTTGCGATTTCAATTCGGACGCTGAGGAAGCTAGGGCATTCGTAGGGGCGTACATATGAGCTTACGAATGCGTTCAGTAGGCTCGTGAGCAACTGACACCACAACTAAATTTTGCGCTGCTTGTCATGCGGAGATCCTCACCGAATCTCGCCCGACTATACTCGCGGACAACTTTTCTTGGCACTAAGGGGAAAAGATACGGGGGTGGAGCATCTGCACACGTAACCCTTCGCGAAGTAGTCCGGCTTAACATGCGTCTCGTACCGCTGTGGAAATTGATGGCTGCGCGCAGTCAGCGTTGTATTTCGACGCAGACGCCGCTGCAGCGTTTGAGGCACTGTTAAAATGCGCGACGTTCTCACGCGTTCAAAAACGCAAAGTGACAACCTATAAATTCAAACAAGCACAAATACCTCATTGGGGTGCGCTCCGTTGTGTCTGAAAGAGTCCCATGTAAAAATGAAAGGAGTATTTTTTATATCTTAGGCAGAAAAGACGGAAGGAATTGTGGGACAATATTAATTAGCGCTGAGATACGCGCGATTTGGATCAACAATTGCCAACATACACAATCATTTTCATCGGTAATGTCACAGCAGTGGCTGCAGCGTGACTCTGCGTCACCACCAGAGAGGTGCTGGTTGAAGATTCCGCTCTCCATCCGAAATTGCGCAACAGTGCGCGAACATTACCTAGACATCTTCACTGCAGCAATGGACGCCGTCAGCAGCATAGTTCTGTTAACGAAGCGAATAGCATTCTAAAGGTTATTAGTTTATCATATTAATTTTGTTGACGACATTTTTCAGTTGGTCTTTTTTGTACAACCCTCAATAGAATTGGCTCCACTTTCATCATACTGCTTTGAATGCTGGGGCATTCTTAAAGGTTTACTTCCCTAACAAACATGCGTCCGTGACACACACAAATGCTTCCCTCCTTTTCTCTGGGGGGCGGGGGGAGGGGGGTGGGGTAGGGCTCTATGTTTTACTGGCTCAGATAACCAGCTGTGGCTAGCGGACAGGGCCTGCCTAGAGATATCGTCCGTGGGGCTCCCGGACGTCTAGTGCCCAAGCACCTTTAAAAGTAGATTATTCAAACGTCGTTTGTATTGACTGGCCTGTGTAGCTGACCTGTGTGTATTGGCTGACCTGTGTCGATATCAGGAATTGCACATTTTAGGAAAATTCCGACTTCGAGAAAATTGAATTCCTAACCCGCGTTTCCGCGATGGCGTGGTGGTCCTTTAGTTGGTCCGTTCTACAGGCTGACAAACGCTGCAAAGAACGTGAAAGACTCCACGCCGATTCCTCCCGAAAATAGCATTCCGGGGATTGCCGCTACATCTAAAGAAAGAAAGAAAGAAACAAGGAAAGAAAGAAAGAGAGAAAGAAGGAAACAAGGAAAGAAAGAAAGAAAGTAAGAAATGGAAACAAGGAGAGAAAGAAAGAAAGAAAAAAAGAAGGAAACAAGGAAATAAAGAAAGAAGGAAGGAAACAAGGAAACAAGGAAAGAAAGAAAGAAAGAGAGAAAGGAGGAAGCAAGGAAAGAAAAAAAGAAACAAGGAAAGAAAGAGAAAGAAGGAAAGAAAGAGAAAGAAGGAAAGAAAGGAAGAAGGAAGCAAGGAATGAAAGAAAGAAAGAAGGAAACAAGGAAAGAAAGAAAGAAAGAAGGAAACAAGGAAAGGAAGAAAGAAAGAAAGAGAGAAAGAAAGAAAGAAACAAGGAAAGAAAGAAAGAAGGAAACAACTAAAAGAAAAAAAGAAAGAAAGAAGGAAGGAAGCAAACAAGGAATGAAAGAAAGAAAGAGAGAAAGAAGGAAACAAGGAAAGAAAGAGAGAAGGAAACAAGGAAAGAAAGAAAAAAAGGAAACAAGGAAACAAGGAAAGAAAGAAGGAAGGAAACAAGGAAAGAAAGAAAAAAAGGAAAGAAGGAAACAAGGAAAGAAAGAAAGAAGGAAACAAGCAAGAAAGAAAGAAGGAAACAAGGGAAGCAAGAAAGAAGGAAACAAGGAAAGAAAGAAGGAAACGAGGAAAGAAAGAAAGAAGGAAGGAAGGAAACAAGGAATGAAAGAAAGAAAGAAAGAAAGAGAGAAAGAAAGAAACAAGGAAAGAAAGAAAGAAAAAAAGAAGGAAACAAGGAAATAAAGAAAGAAAGAAGGAAGGAAACAAGGAAACAAGGAAAGAAAGAAAGAAAGAAAGAGAGAAAGGAGGAAGCAAGGAAACAAAAAAAAGAAACAAGGAAAGAAAGAGAAAGAAGGAAAGAAAGGAAGAAGGAAGCAAGGAATGAAAGAAAGAAAGAAGGAAACAAGGAAAGAAAGAAAGAAAGAAGGAAACAAGGAAAGGAAGAAAGAAAGAAAGAGAGAAAGAAAGAAACAAGGAAAGAAAGAAAGAAGGAAACAACTAAAAGAAAAAAAGAAAGAAAGAAGGAAGGAAGCAAACAAGGAATGAAAGAAAGAAAGAAAGAGAGAAAGAAGGAAACAAGGAAAGAAAGAGAGAAGGAAACAAGGAAAGAAAGAGAGAAGGAAACAAGGAAAGAAAGAAAAAAGGAAAGAAGGAAACAAGGAAAGAAAGAAGGAAGGAAACAAGGAAAGAAAGAAAAAAAGGAAAGAAGGAAACAAGGAAAGAAAGAAAGAAGGAAACAAGCAAGAAAGAAAGAAGGAAACAAGGGAAGCAAGAAAGAAGGAAACAAGGAAAGAAAGAAGGAAACGAGGAAAGAAAGAAAGAAGGAAGGAAGGAAACAAGGAATGAAAGAAAGAAAAAAAAAGAGAAAGAAGGAAACAAAGAAAGAAGGAAAGAAAGAAAGGAAGAAAGAAAGAAGGAAACAAGGAAATAAATAAATAAATAAATAAATAAGTAAATGAATGAATAAATAAATAAATAAATAAATAAATAAATAAATAAATTAGTAGGTTAGGCACTCGAACGCCAAGCTTCGCTTGCCCTCATTTCTCCGATTGGGGAAGGACTCCTGAATTTAAAAAAAGTTCTATGCCTCACACACGCGCACGCGCACGCAATCACACTCATACGCGCACATACATACATCCACAGGCAGATCGAATCCCGGCAGCGGCGGCCGCATTTTCGATGGCGCGAAACTGTTTGAGGCTCGGGGGCGTAGGCAGAAATTTTTTTCGGAGGGGGGCACCTCCTTCATTTGGAGGGGGGGGGGCACCGGGCAGGCAGATGTAGTCGGATGCTATTTTGTGCTCTATATGCCATGGCGAAAGAGAAAATTCGAGAGGGGTGGGGGGGGGGGGGGGCACGGTTTCGGTGTGCCACCCTCTGACTACGCCATTTAGGTGCACGTTAAAGAACACTAGATGGTAAAAACATTCGGAGTCCTCCACTATGGCGTCTCTCAATCAACTCGTGGGTTTGGGACGTTAAACCCCAGCAGTTGTTATTATTATTATTATTATTATTATTATTATTATTATTATTATTATTATTATTATTATTATTATTATTATTATTATTATTATATCCACACGCAAGCACACAATGTAAACGAGGTGATATGAAGCCGAAAAGGAAACAGCAGGAGGAAATATAACGCAAACAGAGCCCTGACATTACAATGGCAGCAAGGAATAGAGTACATCGTGTCAGGCTCCTTCACGAAGGTAATTAACAGCAGCTCACTTTTCTGACGAGTCGCGCAGCCTTCCTCCTCGGCTCGTAATAGTACAACGTGTCTGCTGTCTGCGCCGTCTCGCGAACGCATGGTGCGAAAGCTTGTGTGCAGCGTATGCAACCGAAACCTTCTCATATTCCCCTGTCGGGAGCCTCATTTACGCTTCGTTAGAACTGAACTGGTTACACTTCCATAGATCGGTGAAGCATCATCATATTGCTCGTGAATATGCAGAGTTGGGTCCGTCATTACGTGCGTTTATGCGTGTATGTCGAGCTTGACGGAGGAAGGTAGAGAAATGAGGCACTTTTAAGAGCGATACAGCAGTGGTTTTGTGGGGGCGCAGAAAATACCATGGGGACATCATGCCTGCAAGCAACTTTCTTGAGTTGATGTGTGCCCTTATGAAGATAAGGCATCACGACAGGCTTGAACGGTTGACGTTGACACGTCACCGTTTCAGTGGCTTTTCTTTTCTGAAACTGGGTTTCGGCAACAGCTGTTAGCAGTGACATAGGGTAACCTGCAGCCACAAGGAGGCGTACCTGATTATCAAAACTCTCCTGCATCTCATGCTATATCTGTGCACCCCTCCGAATAAAGTTCACGCGTGCGCATCTTTGTCAGAAATCTATGCCTCCACGTATGCAACACATCGTCAGGGCATGCGCATGCAAGGCCCGTGGCTGTAGCACCCATATGCGCCGTTGCGAGAACAAATCAGCTGCTAGCAAGCGCCAGTGCTTGTCTCCTACATTTCTAGCGGATCACCCCGGTCAGCGCTCAAGTTTCTCCTTAAATGGGCGACTTTAGCCCAAGTTCGGCGTCCAATCAGTGACGCTCTTCTGGCTGTCATATCGCGTTCTCTGATTGGGCTCTCACCGTTAACTAATACAGCTACCACAAGTATCTATGTCCACAAAGGTTTGTTTAATCGTTAATCATGGAGGGCTTTTGTTGCTTTTTGCGCTATCGAAGAGCACGTCCGGAGCGGGCAGAAGCGCGTATGAAGTACCTGAACTCAACAAATCTGAGCGACCGCCTGTAGACTGGATGGGCTCCCCCAAGTGTGCTCGTGCTTCTGTGTATCTCTCTTTCCTTCTCTTCTTCTGTCTCTCTTTTCGCCCCCTTTATCCCTTTCCCCCAGTGCAGGGTAGCAAACCGGACGTGCGTCTGGTTAACCTCCTTGCCTTTTCTTGCATCTCTCTCTCTCTAATCATGGAGGTTAGTCTTCGGGATATCGATGTATCACTAAGCGTGATCATGGATGCATCCACGTTAAACGGTGCTATAGCTGTCAAACACCAATAGACATTGTACAATCTCTCTTATATCAGTGCACAGTAAACATTTAACTACTTCTGTAAGGACACATTTTACTTTCTTGTTATACCGATTCCTATGAAGGAGAAATCAACCATGTTCTTGTCCTCTCCGAAACCAATTCTCTAAACGTCTGTCATCGCCGTTCCCTAAGCATGTTGTCTATCTGGAACGCTTATTGCACTTCACAAGGAAACTGTGGGTCTTATAACATCTAATCATGGTGTCAGTAAGCACAACATTAAGTTTACGAATTGTGTATTAAACAGTCCAAAAGACTTGGCGTGCAAACGCGAACGCAGGAAACAAGTCAAGACACCACGACGGTGGAAAAGAAGGCACGAAAACAGATCTGCCTGGCCTTTAGCATGTATTTGTTGCAGAGGGCTGAAATTTCATGCGCCGAATGGTACTCCGAGCATTTATTGGAGCATAAATAGGGAACGCAAGTTTTCAGTGTTACAGAGCTCCGTGTCAGGATGCCAACTCCCACGTCAAAAAAAAGAAAAAAGAAAAAAAAAAAGGAATGTGCACATAAAGTATAAGATTCCCGTGCTCCCATAATCCAAGTTACTTTCGCGAAAGAAGGAAACATGCTTTTTTGGCTTATTTTACCCCACTGTCAGACAAAGGCGACTTGACAGCGGTATTTTTCTATTTCGAAAACAACACACTACAACTAAATATTTTAAGGCATCTGTTCTTAACTTCGTTTATTGCTATCACAGCTTGCAACAGTAAATAGTAGGTTATCGCGACAGCTGAAATTTATATTGTAAAAGTAAACTGGCCAAGACGATCAGTTCTCTAAACTTAAGAACTATACGTAAAGACATCGCCCTTTTTATACGGTTTACGGCAAAATTACAAAAAAAAAAAATGAAGAATTGTAAAAAGATAAGGGTTTTACACATGAAGCAGCAACGTACTCTTGAGGGTGAAATTGTTTTAGAATCATGAGACTGCAAGCCGTCTTCCACGGCAGCAAGTTTACAGAAGTGTCAAGAATTTAATGCTCACTTATGATCATCGTATTGGGAACGACGTCGCGATGCGCTTAGTGTGTGCCACGTGTCTAGCAGCTACTAAGAGGGCCCTTGGCTTATTTAAGCAACGCGAGCGTGTGCTGCGCCTTCAGGATTAAGAGAGCAAATGAACCAAATGCGGAAGTAGTTTCCGTTTCCTTCCCAGTCTGCTCTGGAGACGTTCTACGAGACAATATGGCGTCGCAATGCGCACGAGTCTAAGCAGCCACAGTAGAAGACTTATGCGCTGCCCCCCGCGCAAGCCCCGCAATAATATAGCTGTCAACGTGGCGTTGTGAATGAGAGTTATGAGCCGTTGTTTTCCCGGCCATCAGTTGTGTGTTCGCGGCACACCCATCAGCGGACATTCCCTTTATTATTCTTTATTCCACGCTTATAAATCCAAAGAGGCAGTAAACTTCAAGGCCGATGTCTTATGAAGGCAATATTGGCCGAGTTGGCTGTCGCGAGTAATGAAGAATAATGCGGTGCAGAGAATCGAGAATACGACTCTCATATGGCGGAGTCGCCTGGTTTACGCAAAGGTCGCAGCGCGGTTGCTTTCGCAAAAGTGGCAGTTTGGTGCAACCACTGTGTCTGAGATGTATTTGGTTTCTGCGCAAAAAATGTCATTACGTCACGCTCAGAAATTGTATCATAGTCTCTTTCAATTGGCCGTATCTTAGTGATCAATATTTCATAAAAACGGAAACAGAACCAAGCAGAATATCCTGTGGGAATAGTCTTCGGTGACGCCTAAGCGTACACCTTTTACAGCGAAAGCTGTTATGAGATCACAACAAGGGTCGTTTCTGCGCCGTAGTTGTCCGCCGCCGCCGCCGCCGCCGCCGCTGCCGCCGCCGCCGGTGTCCGTAACCAATATCGCACGAAATAAGAAAAAAAACTAAATAAATAAAAAAAACACCTGTGACAGAATGGGAATCGAACCCGGGTCCTCTGCGTGGCAGCCCAGCACTCTACCACTGAGCTACGCCACTGCTTGAAACTGCAGTGCAAACTGACGCTAGGCAGGCTTCATATCGGGTAAGGAATCGCGTTAACGTGTGTTGTAAAGCGTTTTAGAGCAGTAAAGTAAGAACCAGGCGTCACACAATGCGAATTGCGTAACGAGTGGGTCGTTCAATGCTCCAACCCATTACAAAAGCCTGTGGCATAATTCTTCATCGTCGTCAGCCGCAGCATCAACAAAGTGCACATAATTCGTTACAAGAGTGTAGCGGGCACCGCGCTTTTCTGAAGAATGACGAAGAATGGCATAGCAGACGCTTCCCCACTACACAAAAATTATGATGATTTATAGCGTAGTGGGTACCATGCAAGTGGGCTTGTAGTAGTTGCCCCAAGAGTGTTTAAAAAAGGCTAAAGGCCGCTCTCCCAGCTTTCGCTGTGGCTGTGCTGCGCCTTCTGCGCAGGGCTGGCGGATTTTTTATTTTTTTTTGTAGGTTGCGGCCGTCTCTGGAACGCTGTTTTCGGGCAGCATAGGCATGGCGTCTTTCATTTTCTTTCCAGCGCTCCTCAGCATTTGTAACGGCCTCCTCAGAAGGCGTATCCCGTGATCACCGAACCACCAGTTTGGCATTAAGTTTTCGCGGAGTCTTTAAAGTTTTCTTATGTGAATAATCCTCCAAGTCCGCTTCACATTTACATGGCGAGGCTCGGTGGTAGACAGCCTGACCATCATGTATAGTGTTTGAGTTCGATTTCTCTTCGAAACAGCTCATTTTTATTTGCAATTGTGCGCCAGCCTGTGAAGACGCGTTTAATATGTTCTCCTTAATAACTAGAAGGAGGCGTTATGTAACGAACTTGACGTCGGAGGCGTCAAACCGGAACGGTATTCACCGGAGGTAGTTGGCAGTGGCGTAGCCAGGGGGTGGCACACTGGGCCCGTGCCCCCCTCCGAAATGTTTTTTTTTTTTTTTGCCATGGCATCAGAGCCCAAAATTACACTTGACCACATTCTCCTGCCCGGCCCCCCACTTCAGATGAAGGGGGTGCCCACCCCGAAAAAAATTTCTGCCTACGCCCCTGGTAATAGGTTCATAGCTGGCACTCGCTCGAGCCGTGAAGCAAGAAACGGGGGGACAAACAGAGAACAGTCAAGGACGTCGCTGTACGAACAACTTAAATTTTTAACAGAAAGTACAGTGACATCCTTGTCGTTCTTCTCTTTGTCCCTAGTTTTCGGCTCCGGTGCACGTCAAACGAACACGTGCTCCTGTCACGTCAAGGTTCTAAAAGAAAGTAAGAAACGAAGAGAGGCGATTGCAGCAGGCGATTGCAGCAGGCCGTTATCGTCGAGTTCGTCTCCCATCCTAGAGCAACTATACTCTGAGCTCCTGTCTGTTTCATCGGATGAGCTCTTCATTGTCCGTGAGGAGGAATTCCTTCTTCAATGGTCTTGTCCCTTCGCGTCGGCCTTTGATAAACGTGTGAAGCATGTCTTTCAGCCTGGCTGGATTCGGTGGGCTGACGCAATGGTTGTCATCATTAGAAATTCAAAGTCATGTAAATGAACATAATGTACACATTTAATCCTCATTTGTTCTTTCTGTTTGAGCGTGTAATATGCATGTGTATACATAAGAACTCTGCGCATAGCCGCAGAGTTTTCGGTGGTCGCACACGGAACTTTTCCAAGCTTAAACAGCTCAGCCGTTGAAAGAGACAAAAGGGATATCACACGTGTGCCGTAGAAGATAATTAATTAAGGGAAAGGAAGAGAAGTAGGCCTGAAGAGCATCTCTCTATCCGGATAAACCTGACTGGTGTAAGTGGAAAAGCAGGAGACAGAGAAGAACGGAGTGCTGGGCCAGTTGGTAAGCCAGTGTGACGATCGACTCAGCAAACTATTCACCGCCGATTAATACCGGTGTCACACGGGCACTTTTGATCGCGATCAGGGCGATCCGAATCGGTTTTCTTCATCGCGATCAACTTTATGGCCGCTGCTACACGGCCCAAGTTAATCCGGTTCGAACTTAGGTCAGATGAAATGCACCAGCTGGCATTAGCGTGCCCTAAAACTTGTACAATGCGTGTAACACGATTTACAAGTTGTTTATGAAACTCATTTTCTTTGTACGCAGTACTTAAGTTGTTTACAAGCGTCTGCTTTGTGAAAACTTTTAAGTTTTCATAAACATAAGTGGGTTTGTGATGCGGCTCATCATATTTTCGCCCCTTGAGCTTAACACTCGAAATAGTACCGAACATTTACAGGTCACTGACAAAAATCGGCCTACGGTATTTCTATAGAGGCCTTTATCGGCAATGTTATTCGCGCAAGAAACGCACGAACGTGAAAAACTTTGCGTGCCACTACAAAAGTAATTTCATAAATACATCATTCGATAGAGATTTCGTTGTACTTACCTGTATTGCTGTGTGAGATTCTTAATCTTCACTTTGATTTCTGATGGCTCCCGCTCGTAGCCGTCCAGTCGCAGCGAAGCGGCGTTGTCGTTGTACACGCCAGAGTTTCCCTTCTGGCGCCTCAAGTCTACCAGTCGCTCCTGCCAATTAATGTACGGGTCTCTTCATTCGACCACGAAGTGCGTGTACGCTGCGACGTAGTCGAAAAGCTAGCAACACTCATAATCAATTTACTTCAAGATGCCCCAGTGCTCCAACGGTGCGACAGTTGAACTAAGCGCGGAAGACAACGGTCGTCTGCTTATCGTCTGCTTCTCCCATAACTGCATGCGGTCAATAAGAAGCTTAAAATATGCGAAATTTCGGCTATTGTTCCAATTAAAACTGCTTACAATTGGTCTTTTATAAAAATCTGGCTTTTTAAATGTGTTTTCATTGAACTATGCTTGATTTTCTTGTTTACTGTGCTTTCAACAAGCTCGGTCAGGCGGCGCAGACGACAGCAAAATCGCTATCTGTGAGCCAGATCGCGATGCGCGGATCGCGATAGTCTTGATCCCGATCGGGCCTGATCGCGATTAAAAGTGACCGTGTAGCAGCACCTAATCCGGATCGTGCTTAATCCGGATCGGCGCTGATCGCGATTAAAAGTGCCCGTGTGACACCGGTATAAGATACTGCCTAATGCGAATTTTGAGCGTAGTTGTTTAGGTATTTTGATTTTGCGATAACTTGAGCAAATGCGCATGCGTCAAGATGACGCGGCGCGGCGCGTTTGAAAATATAGAATGCTCCCGATTTCATTCCAGGAGTCCATCACTCCATCTACGCAGATGATATTACCATCTGGATAGCCGACGGTAGCGACGGCTACATAGAGCAGAGGCTTCAAGAAGCCGTAGCCACAGTGGAGAGATACCTAGAAGGTACGGGCCTTCGATGTTCGCCAGAAAAATCAGAGCTCTTCTATATAGACCCACGCTCAAAGGCAGGCAGCCCAAATCGTACTTAGGCAGTCGCGAGTACGAAGAGATAAGAGTCAGCACGGCCGATGGCAAAATTATACCCATAGTCCAGCATATACGAGTTCTCGGACTAATCATTGAGTACAAGGGAACCAACGGGAAAACCGTCCACAAGCTACAAACCAACATCGCCAACGCTATGAGGTTAGTGCGCAGGGTTACAAACAGACACCGAGGCATGGGGGAGGCCAGCGTCATGCGCCTAATACAGGCGTTTGTAATTAGCCATGTTGCATACGTAGCGGCTTTCCACAATTGGTACACAGCGGAGAGCAACAAAATCAACGCCCTGATCAGGAAAGTGTACAAACTGGCCTTAGGCGTTCCACAATATGCAAGCACAGAACTACTCCTGAAACTAGGCGTTCACAACACGCTAGAGGAGATTGCCGAAGCCCAGCGCATCTCGCAATTAGAAAGGCTGTCCGCAACGAAAACAGGCAGGACCATACTGACAAAATTGGGCATCACAGACCACGTTCAGCACGGAGAGAAACGCGACATTCCCACCGACATTCGCTCCAAAATCGTGATAAACCCGCTCCCTAGAAATATGAACCCCACAACGAATGCAGAACGCAGACGCCACAGAGCAAAAGCGCTGCTCAAAATACACGGCACTAGTGAAAAGTCTCTGTTTGTAGATGCAAGCTCCTACTCCAAGAAGAGAGCGCATGTTGCAGCGGCTGTAGACGCGACCGGAACCTGCATTAATGCCTGTACTGTCTTAACGACACGCATTGAGGAAGCTGAAGAGGTGGCCATCGCCATGGCTCTCACTTCCTCTAAACATAGCTTTATTCTGAGCGACTCACAGGTCGCGATTAGGAATTTTGCGTGCGGACGTATTTCGCAAAGTGCCCTGAAAGTTCTAGCGCAGAGCCAGGCACTGATGTGTTCGGAGGAACGTAAATATCTAATCTGGTTCCCGGCACACACAAACACAGCCACCTACAACCCGAACGAGACGGTCCATGCGCTGTCGCGAGAACTAACCCGCCGCGCAGCCCTAGGGGTACCGTCGTCGGGAGATGCTGCTGCCGAAACCGAACCTTTAATAAAAGACAGAATAGCCAGCTATGCAGAATATACCAAGTATCACCGTGACTTGAGGCGGATTTTTCCTCCGCCTCACCCAAAATTAGACAGAAAACAGGCGACCGATTGGCGCAAATTACAAACTCATTCTTTTCCCAGCCCTGCTCAGCTACACAGGATGTTTCCAGAGGTTTACCCAGACTCGATATGCAAAGCCTGTAAAATAGAAGCGGCCTCCCTAAGCCACATGCTATGGGGGGTGTCCCAATCAGCAGAAAGACTCCCCAGAACCTCTCCGGGAGCGATGGCGTACAACGCTGCTCAGCTCCGATCTACACGATCAAACCTGGGCTATCCAGCAGGCCAGGGAGGCTAGTGGGAGACAAGGTCTTCCATCCTCCATCTGAGCGGTCTGGCCCGGACCAGTAACTAGCCGGATCTCGCAATAAAGTTGTTTCATTCATTCATTCATTCATTCATTTCGCGTCTACGTAACGCGGTGAACCTCGCATCGCAAACCTCCGCCGCCGCTGGCTGACGCGAACGCTGCGCCGAACTATGAAGGGCCCTTAGGAGCTTGCTAGTGCGTTCCACACAAAAAGTGTCCCTTCGACCAGAGCACGTCTTCTTCTCCCAAGCGTCGCAGGTCAACCTACCTTCTCGTGCTCGTGCGTGAGAGGCATGCGTTGTGCTTTCACAGGAAGCGAAAGAAGGCACGGGGCATTGCAGACGCTAACACAGCAGATAGCTGGCTCTCATGGTTGAAAACTCCTAGTGGCTGTCTCTCTTAGATGTGAAGCATCTTATGGCGGAGCTTAATCCGGTGTGCGGCGTGGCCTCCCTTACTGCGCATGCGCAAACCCCTTCAAAAAATAAATAAAATACCTCCTTTCCCCCCTCTCTCTCCTCTACACATCCCTGCCCGCGGCGTCCACACTCCCACTGCGCATGCGCGTCCCCCCCCTCTCTCTCCTCTCCTACGCTTCCCCCTCTCTCCTCTAGGCATCCCTGCCCGCGGCGTCCACACTCCCACTGCGCATGCGCGTCCCCTCCTCTCTCTCCTCTCCTACGCTCTCCCCTCTCTCGCCTCGCGACGCCGACGCAGGCAGCGTCTGCTATTTCGTCCTCGTCTGTTTATCGGTTAAGGCGACAACGGCGACGCCGCTTAACGCAGGAACGGGTGCCTAAGAGCTGCACTCTAAAATAGTGGGAAGAGGTGAACGGGCCCGCCTCCTGCTCTTTCATTGTCCCTGGTGCTCTTGCGCAGTTGACCGCCACGGGGGAGGCATCAGAACAAACGGCACAACGGCAGTGGTGCAAGCTGTTCCTCTACACATACAAAAAGGAATTTTTGTTGTTCTTTTTTTTTCATTTATTTATTAATTTATTCATAATACCTCAAAGGTCCCACATGGGACATTGCATGAGGGGTACATGTAACTTGTACGTAAACAAACAAAACAAAGAGAAAAAGTAAAAACATAGACATTTCACAGATAAACACTAAAACACCACTTCATCTATCTGTATCCGAATGTACACAGGTTAAAGAAACAATAAACTGGATTTAATTGTTGTACATATCAGAGATTATCACGCGTGCATGCCTGCTATACTGCGTTTCATACATCTGGTGCAACGCTGCGGAAGCTACGCAAGAATTTCGTTCAGCAATATGTGTGACTACGCGCGTCTCGCGCTTGGCTTTCATCGTTGTAATGCCTGGTTCACGGTGGCGGCAAGCCTGCCGGAACGGCGTGGTGCCGTAGACCGTCGGCCGCCGCCGCCAGCGCGAGAGCTGTTCAAAGTGCACGGCAAACTTCGCCGGCGAGACAATCACGTGACGCGACGCAATCTCGCAAAAAACGTGAGGCAACGAGAATTCACGATGTGCGCATCCAATGCCTCCTTGACTAGATGCCCGCCGCGTGGGCCGTCAAACCCGGTTCCGTACCCTCTCCCTCTTTTTTTCTCCGCGGAAAGGCAACGAGCGCCGCGTATGGCGAACGCTTGCAACGGAGATCACGTGATGCTCGCTTCACTGCTGCCTCCGAGATTGCCATCACACTTGTTACTGTCTCCGGAGGTGCCAGGCGCGGTGCGCGGCGGAAATGTCGCGGAGCAGACGACGTTGGCAGCTGCGGTAGCTGATGTAAGCGCGTTGCGCGCAGACGACAGGCTCTGCGACCCTTTCTGTCTTTGAATGTTGGAATAAAAAACAAAACACCGACATGTGGGAAGAAATGGTGGAATACAAGTTATTAAGCTTTTGCAATAATTCTCTGTTGCAATAAACTGATAACGGACGTGTTGAAATTCGCATCATTTTCAGTTGGCAGACGTACTTCGCAGTGCACTTTGCATCTTGAATGCCGGCGATTTACGATAGCAGTTCCTGCGCTTCTAAATGTGAACCATTCGAGGCTGTGTCTAGCAAAGACTGCACTGATCATGCCTCATTGCTGCGTGCCGAAATGTAAGTCAAGCACTAAACACCGTGAACCCGGACTATCGTTTCACGAAATTCCAGTGGGCATCACTGCGCGAGAAATGGCTTCAGACTATAGCTAGGGACAACTGGGTGCCGACTCTGACCTGTTGCGGTCCACGCGATCGGTGAACTTTGCTCACCGAGCCCAGCACTCTTCTGTGAATAAAACTGTAAATAATCGTTTTGTCGTTCGAGCAAGGTGAACCAGCAGAGTCAATAAGCGATTGACGCGCTGTTTAGAAACTCAGCCAGCTCTTGAAATTTACATCGTGCGATGCGGGGGTGAAGACCTTCCCATCACAAGCTGAAAGGTAAGATCCAAGTTCATTCTAACGTGCGCGTACCGTCTGTATATGTGTTACCACGCATGCCACTGAAAAACCTACGTCAATATCGCTAGCTACGCTGTTCTTCCCAGACGAATTCGTTCGCGGAATCGCAGTAAAAAAGATTCTTGAACAACCACGCAAATGTCGATAAAATGTCTAAAACGTTTTCTATGCTGGCACCGCGAAACATCATCGTAACCACACGCGGGGAGCAGTAGCTACCAGGAAACTAATGAAAGGCCGACAGAAAAAGGGGCCCCAGAAAGACTCACCAGCAGACGCCCCGCATTTCCGCTGCCGCCGGAAGTCGGTAAGGCAACGAGCGCCGCCTCACAGATTTGTGTAGAACTGAAGGAACCGCCGCCGCAATGGGAAAGCGAGCGACGCGGCGGGCATCTAGTCTAGGAGGCATTGGCGCATCAGATGGGCTATGAATCGACGCCATGATCGACGCGGACCGTATTTCTGCCGTGCAAAAGTCTGCCTTGCTCGCTGGAAGCTAAACATGCCTCTCAACGACACCGAGTACGTTGTGTTTACTGTGAATGCGCTCATTTTAGTGTGTTCCCTGCTGCTGCGGCGCCGGCTCGTTTTCTTCCCCCGCGCTGCCCCCTGCGCCGCTTCGTGTGGCTCGTCCTTTTTCGACGACGATCTTTCTCCAGCGATCCCTCGCGTTCCTGAATTTCATCATCGCTTGGTGCCCTGAGAAAGAACACTTGCATTGTCTCAGCCTGCGTGCATGCGCTTTCGTAGCGAGAACGACGTTTGCTTCCTTACCTGTGATGCCAAATTCCACCCCGATGATGGTCCACGGGTTCATTTTCAGCTATGTGTCTTTGTACTCGGGCGTTGTCATACAAGAAACTGTAGTGTCTTACGGTTTCAAGAAATTCTTCCATTGGAAACTCCATACCTCAAATAAAGGCAAGAAACGCGGAGCGTAATACAAACCGCTCAGCGTCCCCTGTTTCTGCTTTTCGCGTCGTCTGCTTCTCCCCCGAAGACGACGCGAAAAGCAAGGCGCGAAAGCAGACGACGCGGCGCGCCGTAGTCATGGCAACCGCTCCTCCGCCGCTGATTGGCCGCGTCGTTCTCCGGCAAACGGAAAACGGCACGAAAATGGGTCTCCGGACCTATTCTCCGAACGGCAAAGAACGGCAGACGTGCGCGAACGAAACAGCCCGCGCACGGCGGCCTGAGAAACGGGAAACGGCAAACGGCGAGCCGCCGTGCCGCTACCGTGAACCAGGCATAAACGCTTGTGCGAGCCGAGCACGAACGCGCGCGCACAGCGTCGCGACGAGGCTACAAATAAAACAAGAAGCGAAACCAAAGAGACGCTAAGTGACGCAGGGCACCTTATTGACAGCCGTGTTCGCAATGCCCATAGAACTGTCGCGCCCCTAGCGGAATTTAGGAGCGTCCTCTCATGGATGATCAGTAGACGACACCATGGCAGCCCCACGCAGTAGCGCACTTTTTCGGCTGTGTTAGCAGGGAAAGAAACACTACGAGTTTACATGTTCCCTGCTTCAGTGAACAAACCGGGCCCTCCGTGACACGATAAATCTGACTCGTTCTTGCGAGACGCGAAGTTTTCGTGAAAATACGTGCCAACTCGCGCGTTCAACGATGACCCACATCGTACAAATATCAGCTTCGCGAGGTTTTGTGTAGCCACGTAGGTTAGTTAAACGCTGTCGTCTGACCTTCTCAGTTGAAACTCACCTTGTTTCAGTGCTTTTGTAGTGCATGAATTTATAACATTGCAGGCGGGAAGTCGCGCGAGCTAGCGATGTATAACTGAGTAATCCCAAATTGGCCAGCGCTGCGCCGCTTGTTTTTTGTACGTGTGTTGATAGATGGCAGCACTCTGCAAGCGATTTGTTTGTTGACCGGTGTGAGAGCGAGAAGTTCTGCGCGCCCAGATAACGTTCTGACGAGGACTAATCGAAGTCGATCGGCGGAGGAAATTCTTCAGATTGCTTTCAGCAATTATGTTAAGAGGAACCACCTTGACGACGAGGATTTTGCACTGGACGGAGAAGGCTGTGAAAGCGTGTGTGTGTGTGAGAAGGAGTGTGACAGCGACGATGAACGATCAGCTGCTAACTCACGAGGAGCGAGTTGCACTTCACGTCCCCTCGCGCGCTAATGTTTTTTCACGCTCGTAAGTCACTTTGATTGTATTTAATGTATAGTATCCTTCAGCGAGATCAAAATAAAAACATAGTTTTTTCTTGCACATTGCACGTAGCGCAATTATTGTGGATATTATCGAGCGCCGCATTCCGCCAGAACACTCGAGTTCGGAACAGGGAAGCGAAATGGTTAGAGCGATGAAACGTGCAGTCACGGTCACAATCCACGCCTATCGGCTCACTTCTCCTGTACTTCACCGGTACCTTCCGATCGGCATAGTTGTTCGACGCATTTTCGCAACGTCGAAGAATTCGTCGTTGCGAAAAGCATACGTGCGTGTTCTTTTCGATATTCATGTTTCGATCGTGCTGATCGAAACTGCGGCATCCGAGTGCAGTGAATTGCGCACGGCTCGAGTCTGAGCATGGCTGTGATACAAGCGCTACTAAATAGGATGTTAAATGCTTGTGTTTCGTTGAAGAAGCAACTCCGCGTTCCTGACTGCGCAAGTAATGACGACGGCGTATGTTTGCAAACCATCGCCACGTTAAACATTCGGTCCCGTGCAGCAGCGATGACGCTACTCGCTAGCGGCCTACCACTGCGGCAAATCCGTCAGGCAGGCTCGGTACACAGTATCTCGGAGTGCCGTTCAGGCCATACGTCAATTCTAGTTGATGTTTTCTGCAGCACGCATAAAATTTCGCACAGCATCGCTTATGCACGGTAACGGAGCTGAAATATAACCTTTCACACCGCGGCAAATAATTAGGTGGCGAGCTTCCGTGGTTTGAGAAAGCATTTCGGTCTCATATCCATTTCAGTGCAGCTCATGACTTCATCCGGTGAAAGTGGCACGGGCCGTACGTACGCACGTCCTATCTGTTCCTATGCTAACAAACGGATTGACCCTCCATCGGGCGCCATCTTGAATCGTACAGCGCGCCACCTATAGTTCGTGGGCATTGCGAATACAACGGGTCTTGTTTATCTCCGAGGCATAAGGCATTTTCATTCAATACTAAGCCCAAGTAGGAAAAGAAATAATATCTCAGGTGGTGAAATCACTGCACTACTTCTTAGTGCGAACACATCCATTGCAAGAATGTTGCACCCTGATATATGAAACGAAATATAGAGTGGAAGCTTTGTTTTGGAGAAGAAGGCCAGACTAAAAATGATTAACAACGAGTTCGCACCGGTGGTGGCTGCTGGCGAACTCTGCCGCCCCACCAGAATTGTGCTGCTTAATAAGGCCATTTTCCATCCGAAATTGCGCAGCAGTTCGCAGACATTACGTAGACGTCTTCAGTGCAGCAATGAATGTCTTCCATAGCATAGTTCTGTTAATGAAGCGAATAGCTCTCTAAAGATTATTCGTGTTTCAAAATAAGTATGTTAGCGACTTTTGCGGTATGTCTTTCTTCATGACACAACCCCTAATAGAATTTGCTCCATTCTCCTAGCACATTTAATGCCGAACCCTCACAAAACCATGCAACCGTGACCAAGGAGGTTCGTCCGTGACACACAAATATTAAGGCGAAAGCCTTTAATGTCTCATGCTCACGTCCGTCCGGTGTCCGTCCGTCCGGTGTCCGTCCGGCGTCCGGTGTCCGTCCGTCCGGTGTCCGTCCGTGCGTCCATCTGTCCGGATGTCCGTCCGTCCGTCCGGATGTCCGTCTGTCCGTCCGTCCGTCCGGATGTCCGTCTGTCCGTCCGGATGTCCGTCCGTCCGTCCGTCCGTCCGTCCGGATGTCCGTCTGTCCGTCCGTCCGTCCGGATGTCCGTCTGTCCGTCCGGTGTCCGTCCGTCCCGTCTGTCCGTCCTTCCCGTCCGGATGTCCGTCCGTCCGGATGTCCATCCGGATGTCCGTCCGTCCGTTTGGATGTCCGTCCGTCCCGGATGTCCGTCCGTCCGTTTGGATGTCCCGCCCGTCCGGATGTCCGCCCGTCCGGATGTCCGTCTGTCCCGTCCGTCCGTCCGGATGTCCGTCCGTCTGTCCGTCCGTCCGTCCGTCCGTCCGGATGTCCGTCCGTCCATCTGTCCGGATGTCCGTCTGTCCATCCGTCCATCCGTCTGTCCGTCCCGTCCATCCGGATGTCCGTCCGTCCGTCCGGATGTCCGTCTGTCCGTCCGTCCGTCCGTCTGTCCGTCCGTCGGTCTTTCCGTCCAGTGGAATGGCCACACGCTTTTGCCGAACACACTTTGGAATGTACAAAGTGTCCAATTTTTTTCCTGTTCTCGTAGAGGGGGGTGGGGTGAAATTGTGCCGTTCTCTTCGTACGGAAACCCGCAGGCAAATCCTGTTGCTTAAGGAAGAGGGGGGGGGTTGCTTCTTTTGCGGCCACTGGCTCTAACTGGCTCGGATGACC
>JALIZH010026190.1:0-24468 GCA_030522465.1 Rhipicephalus appendiculatus
TGTTTCAACACAAGGTGACCGCATGGGGTGCCTTACGTTAAAAAAAAATAAAACAATGTGGAAGACCCGTGACTTCTGTGTAGCTTACCCGAACAAAGCTTTATTAATCATGATTCGCCTCGTGTGCGACCGATGGCGGCGCTGCGAACGGCGCTCCGGTGACGCAAGGGCGGGGATTCGGCTTTTGTCGTCTGCTACGCTCTGGCTAAAACAGCAGCATTTTCGTTATAGTTCGCCTGCGTCGCACGGCGTTCCTCGACTACTAGCTCCATTTTCTTCTTATGATATTTCTTGAGATGACTGCTAGCATTACATGAGTTTAAGAAACGTTAACATTTAACATATCTTCTGTATACCGACAGCCATCGCGGTCAGGTCCACGCCCCCGAGTTCGTAGCGTCGCTCACTGGGCTGGATGACGTTGAAATAGCTTACGTGAAAGCGCGAACGCCCCCCGCCAAGTGAGTTAAAGAGAGTCTCCGCTGCTTTGAAATCGCAGCGCGATCAATTTTGCGGCTTATTCGCAAAAGTTAGCGTTGTGTAAACAGACTTGAGATGAACGAAAATTCCCGCTCCACTCCCAATTGTAGTCATGTGGACTTGTGCAGACACGACAGCCGACAAAATGAAATCGATAAGTTCATCGACCAGCGGGTTATTGCGGACCACTAGCATAGATTGGGCAAGCTGGATGCAAATAAGATCGCTCGGAATGAAACGCCAGTAGTGGTGCGCGTGGTACAGTTCGACTCTTATGATTAGAGATAGATACGTTCATGAGCCGCATTCATGTTTTCGATCGCGCAGTGCTGCCTACTCGACTGTGCGAGCCTACCAATGGTAATGACAGGATGGCGCGCACTATATTTCTAATGCTTGGGCAACGCGATCCGCTGCAGTGTTCGCGTTTCACTTGACACCGAGTACAGCTTCGTAAACATTAAGAAAAATAGGCGAATGTGTCCAGGAAGAGGAGAAAGAGAGCTCTTTCCCACCATTCTTTTGGCCTCCCCTGTGGCTAATTATTGTAATTCTTTACCGTGCTGTAACAAAATATTTTAAGGTGGGAGCCTTAGATTCCACATAAATTGCGAAAATTGACCGTCTTCGTCCCGCGTCGCCAGCGTCAACACGAGTGATGCGAAAATTCATCACATGATCACGTCATCATGACATCCCAGACCGACAAAATTTGTGACGTCATAACGTCATGTCACATGATTACGTCATCACATCACATCGTCGCTTTGCATTGCCTCCGGGATTGGTGGGTCGATCTCGGAGGCGATGCAAAACCAGGTGATGTGTAGGAAGCTTCATTGCAAAACCACGTTACGTCCAGAAAGCATTCGCAGGGGGGCGGCGAAGGAACAATACATCGACTCAAGAAAAAGATGGCTTTCGCCTTCGAGTCAACTTAGGCACATGCATAAGGAACTCGAGTCTCTTTAGTACAGTGATCGCACCAAGCCACATCAGGAGTCGACCGTTGAGACTGATTTACAGTATTTTATTGCAAATACATCTTTCGATGCGAAAGCTTTATATTTATCAACGTTAGTATGATTACAGTAATTCTGTTCAGCATATTTTCAGACCACCGTGAACGAGTGAACAAACGTCGATTTATTAACGTAAGGATTAAAATATGTTGCAAAAAAATAGAACAAAAAACAAAAGAAAATCACTCCGGACAACCTACCGATATTTCATACCCCCTCGTGCATCCCCTTTAGACTCACCCTGTTTATTTCGTGTTTCAGTTTAAAGTACTTACACAGCAGCTGCAAAAAATGTGTATTTAATCAAACGTTGTTGCGGGTAACGCCACTTAATTTATTTGAATGACATCACACGTCGTTTGTCATGCTCCGAACATATGAATTGAATCGAAGGAGCAGGCTTGGCAACCGAACACGCGCAGCACGCGGTATACATTTATTGCGCTTTAACGCAGACATGGAAGCTGAAGCCCGAACGCTGAAGTCAGTTATCGAAAACGGGCAGGAAAGTCATTTTGAGTGCGCCACGGCCATAGAACAGTCGCGAAAAGAAAAAAATCACCATAGAAGCAGATGTACACATGGATGGCTAGCAGACGACAACAGGAGCAATCGACACAGAACGTGCTCCTGACGGCAACTCCGCTCGATTTCGATGGACATTTTGCTTGAACATTCAGTACATATTGCTTTATCAACTCGCCCACCAATGTTTCAATAACTCGAGCGCGATAGACATGCTGGCAGCGTCGAGCAGTCCTTCACGTAGCGAACGCGCGCACGGAGAGCTGCATCCGAGTCCTCTCCCTGACGTCACACGCGAGAGGGCGCCACTCCAAGATCTCGAGGCGAATAGCCGAGAAAATAATGCGAGCACCATTTGGCAATGTCTCAAAACAGTCGCAATGTGCAGAAAATATGGGACGAAGAGTGTCGTGTGCGTGCCGCTAGCGAAAGGTGAGCGGTCCGCGTGTTTGAGACCCGCTTTAACGAACGCGAGAAGTGACCGTCGCCATCGGCGGCGTCAACACGAGTGATCCAAAAAATCATCATCATCGTCATCACGAAGTCACAGGCTGCCAAAATTCGTGACGTCATCATGGGGTCACGGCGACGTCAGATGATGCCGTCATCACACGACATCGTCACTTGGTCAAAAATGGGACGATCACGGAGGCACTGAAAAACCACGTCAGGTGCAGAAAGCTTCCGATTCCTGCAATCCCGGAGGATGTGTAAAACCACGTTGGATGTGGAAAGCCTTAGGGCACGATCAACACAATCGACTACGAAATAAAGACGACGGCTCCAGCCTTCCAGTCGTCCCTAAGCAGTCGCATAAGGGACACTGTGACATTTAAAGGGACTGTCTACCGCCCTTCATCGCTTTTCTGTTTTGTGCCGCAATAAAAAGCGCACCGTCTGAAGTGCCCAACCTTGCAGCGGTTTCTGTCGAAAGTGAGTAGAAATTTTTAAAACACAATTTTGCGATCTGCGTTCGGTCTTCTTCGATTGGTGTGATGAATGCCCACAACACTGCTTGGTGGAGGCGATGACGATTGTAGTTCCGGTGAAAGTCTAAAACTGAGACCACGTGCAGTTTTTGCAGGCTTCATCAATTTTTAGACGCGAAGCAGCTCTTTGACTCACGTGTGTAACGCCGTACGTTACGTGCGTCCGTACGAATGCGCCGCAACGCGTTCCCCTCGCCGTAGGTGTTAGAGCGTTGCCAAGTAGGTCACGCCACAGCTGCGCGTTGACATCACGCTCCCCTCGCACGCTTCCCTCGCAGGTGCGCGCTGACGTCACTCTCTCCCTCGCCCGCAGCATGCTCGCGGCAGCGCCCGCAGCTGCCGGCTGCTCCGCCCGCTCGCAACACCTCTGAACGCGTCACTTCTCTCTCGCTTCACCCCTCTCCACCGCCCGCAACGCTCGACCGCACGTCGAGTGGAAACACTCTTTCGGCTCGTTTATCTGCGAAGACGCCCGTTTCAACCGGGTCAACGCCGTGCGCACCGCTGCTGCTTCGCATCCCATCAGGGTTCCTTTCGAGGAGATGATCCAAGTTGTTTAATAACAAAACAAATAGCGTAGTGGTCGTTTAAAGCACACAAATTGTCAGATAAAATATTATTACCACGGTTTCTCCAGCTTTGTTTATTCAGCCTGAAAACCACCACAGTCGAGCGGAAAAGTTGGCCTGTTCCAGCAACACTGGTACGCCGGCGTTGTGAAACGAACTGTAGTGGTTCCACTCATGCCAAACCTGCTACAAAAACGAAAGGAACAGAAGGTCCCTGCTGTCTTTCAGTTATGCTTAGGTGTTCTGTGCTGCATATGCGATATCAGAGCCAGCATGGACGCCTTAGTGAAGCGGAAGGTGATGGCAAAATCTTCAATGCAGAACCTCGGTGAATACTGGTGTGCACTTTACGCATGAGGACTCGCGCAACGTTACTAGATTACGTTGGACTCGCGGGCATGGCTCGAAAATTCCCCTGAAGTCAGTCGCGCTGCTATCCGCCGATGACTTTGTTTTTTTTTTTCAATTTTTTTTTTTTTTTTTGTTATGAGCGGCACGCAGTGCTCGCGTTTCTCCGCCGTAGGTATGCAGGCAGGTGAACGCGCCGCCAGCAGCGCCACCGGGCGCCTCTTTGAACGCGTGAGAAAAAAAGCAAAAATTACTCTGGCGCAACCTAAAGCTGCCTCAAGTGCATAAAACACAATTTCAAGTTATTTATTTATTTTATTCAAAAAACCTCTAAAGGCCCTCGACGAGGGTATTACATAGGGGGGACGTATAACAATAAATTGGGAAAATAACTGAGTGAGAGAAACGGTAAAAAGTACAATCATGACAATTGGCTGGTATACATTCGGTCAGAAAAAACAACAACAATAACAACGACAAAAAAATAAATGCAAACTACAACATACTATACATGTTTGTTTTTAAGCAATATGGGTCTACCTACGCGGATTTCTTGTCCTGCCAATAGATTGAACCCCATCGCTGTTTGGTGACGCTAGCGGTCATTCTTTGTCGACTTTCAACGTCAAATTAAAACTATAATTCATTTTTATGGGGCAAAAGCATGCTCGTTGTCGCCGATGAAATGAACGATCTTCTCATTTTCGCCACAATCAGAACATTTTTTCCGAGCGGTAGAGAGTCCCTTTAAGGCGAAAGCCTTAGATGCCTCATCTAACAGGAAATTTCACCTTCGGCGTCGGGAACGAGTGTCGCAAAAATCATGACGTGATAACGTCCCCATATGACGTTACGATCACGCTACAGATCGTCAAGAGCTGTGACGTCATTATGTGACAACGCAGCTTGGTCGCAGGTGGTCTGATCACAAAGGCAATGTGAAATTAGGTGAGGTGCCTCCGATCTTAGAGGCAGCGCAAAACCACGTTAAGTGCAGAAAGCGTTCGAAGGGTGGCGAGGCAGCATGAGTACATCGACTGGGAAGCAAAAAACACGAAGGTCTTCGCTTCATATGAATGCCTAAGGGACGCTGTGAGTTTTCGTGTGGTTTACGCATTTGTGTCCCTTCCCTCCCTTTGCGTACCTTGCCGACCGCAGCCACACCGTTGGCCGAGCAGACGAAGATGACGAACCAGGCGAAGATGTAACACACCAGCAGCTCCCAGCGTATGCCGCCAAGCTCTTCGATTCCGCTCGTCAGCTTCAGAGCACCGAACCTGACACAGAGTGGAGTAAAGAGAGACGGAACAGAGCTTTTGCTTTAAGCAAAATACGTAACGCTCCCGTTACAACTGCCAGAGACAAGGATGCTGCATGTGGCAATATAAATGAGCGAAATAACAAAAATTGAGGGAAACTTTCTCTCCCAGCAATAAGTTCGCCATGGTGCTAGAGCGGTTACGCTGCTCGGTTGCGAACCCCAAAGTCACGGGTCCGGTGTCGACCACGGCAGTCGAATTTCGATGCCAGGTGGTCAAAATTTCCGGAGACCTCCACTAAGGTGTGCCTCATAATCACACTGGGGTTCCGGCACGTAAAACTCCAAAAATTATTGTAAATAATAATCTGAGTAAGTTAGGGATGCAGTCTTGTGGAAAAACGAAAAAAATGCGGACAGTTTGCTCTAAGCCGCGCAAAGCTTGGCACAGCGAACGCGGGTCCGTCGCCGCTCGCACTCCCCGTCGACCGACACGTCTAGCTTCGAGATGCGCGGCTTCCTCCTTGGGAGCCCGCACTTCCTTAGGACGCCCCGTGAATCTCCGGACGACATGATCGGGAAGCAGCCAGGTTATGCAGTATACAGCGGAGATTGGGCGCCATGTCTTCGTCGGTTGGCGTGGCTTAGCTACTGCGCATGCGCGGCTTAGCCAGGTGGTGCGGTATCTGGTCGCTAGACGTCGCTAGACGTCTCGTTTCCGCTTTCTATCTTTTTTTTCTCGCTCTCTACTTCCTTTTCTCTCTTTCGTTATGTTAGCTCTGTCTCTTTCTCTGTGCATCTCTTTCTTAATCCTTCTGTGCTACGCCCTACTCTCTCCCCTCCTCCTCACCATCACATCTATACTCCTCAAGCTCACTTGTCTTGCCCACCCCTTTGCTATGCTATACTATACTATACAATACCATATTATATTATACAAGGCTATGCTATGCTCTGCCTGCGTGCCTGGATAGCCTTGTGGTTAGGACGCTCGCCTTCGGATCGAGGGTAGGGTACGCGGGTTCGAATCCCGCCTCGTGAAGAACTCTTTTTCGGCAAGAATGCTTCTTTTTCACTTTCTTTATATATTTTTCCCCCCGTTCTCTCTCTCTCTCTCTCTCTCTGTGCGTGTGTGTGTGTGTGTGTACTTGTTCTCAAGGTTTAAGAGGCCCCGCCGTAACGATGAGTAGTGGGATTTGGCCAAATTCCGTGGTACATAACTGTTCACGATGATAGGTTTAGGGCACGGTCACACACTTTACGCCGAGCTAGAACAGCTTTGCTGTTAAAAATGAAAAAAGACAGACTTCATATAAAAACAGCGCAAAAAAAAAGGGAGAAAAAGAGAAAGAAGGACACAGAAGGACAAATTTTTCTTGTCCTCCGTTTTTTGCGCTGTTTTTATATTAAGTATGTCGTACCAACTCGCCCAAGCAACCACTTTAGTGACAAAGACAAATGCGACACTGACACTAGCGACTGAGATTTTTATCGAAATCCCCCCAACTATATCGTGACAGCAAACCCAACGTTACGTTGAGTAAACCTAGTCTACGCGGCTTTATGCTCTATAAGGTGGCGTACTATGCGATAACCGCTCTGTGGAGCTCCTCCAGATATTCTATCTGTGTAGCCTATAGGCTACAGAGATAGACTATTTAGAGGCGCTCTGTCGTATATGGCACGATAGATGGTCTAGACCAGGGGTCGTCAACGTGCGGCCCACGTGGCAGTGTTATGCGGCATCCCGCATGACTTCAGAACCCCTTCCTCCCCCGAGTCAATCCCTACTTTTGACCTCAAATGCGTGTAACCTATCTTTATAAAATGCAACCTAGTGAAATGCGTACTGAAAATAAACACGATTTCTGTTCCCGCATTTGCGTTGTCAATTTTTTCCTATGCCTCCAAAGACCCCCCCCCCCCTTTTCTCTTTAGCAGAATTCTGGTTTGGAGCTAGTTGAGCTAGTCGGCGCCCGTCCTGTTCTTGTGTGTTGTGTGTCCTCGTTCGATTTGCGCCAGAAGTATCCTCAGTTATGAACCCCCCCTCCTTGCTCTGCCGTGCTGCCCCCGCCGTGTCGGCTCTATACAACTCGGCCCTCCGCCTCAATAGGTTGCCGAACCCTGGTCTAGACTCCTCACCATATTTAGTAATAAAAAGAGTCAGTTCCAAATCCCATGCTGCCATTTTAAATGCGGAGCATTTCTTAGCTAACCTCGGCGACTTTGAGCGCATCTATCTATCGAGCCGCCTACGACTTTGTGCGCTCCAGACCGTATCGTTAACGGAATTTATAGCAAAATTGGTATCAGGGCTGGGCAGTATCGAAGATACATGTATCTTAGATACTCGTTGGGTATCTTGTATCTATATCGCGATACGTCTCGGAAAACGAGTATCTGTATCTGTATTTCCGATACATTCAATAATGTATCGTGTATCTTAGGATACAAGATACTGCTTTAGAAACGCCACCCTGTGAAACAACAAACGTTGGCTGAACTGTGCTTCTCACGCTGCCACTGCTGCCACTAAGCCACCTAAATAAAGGTGACGACAGTGACATTCATTTCTCTTTCCCCCAGAGTGTTCCAGTGAGCATAGGAAATAAGGGCAATATGCGTCTCTTTTGGTGGAACAGAGTCAAGTGATGGCGCTTGAGTCATCTCGACAAAAACAGGCGCGCGAACGTCCACGTGCAGCCCACCTTTTGTTTCTTTATGTTTTCTTTCTTTTTAGCTGTGTCGGTGTCATGAACCTTGTTTGTAGCCACGGTACTGTGCTCCTAGTCCCATGCGTGTGGCATCTTTCGCTCAGATGTTGCTATAATGTTATTATCGAAGTTTGTCTTGCGTGGTGCTTCGTTGCAAAGTCTCAAGAATGCAAGAATTGGGTTGCTTTGAGTCTCGCTGCTTTGACACACAGATTTGACAGAACTCGTGGATGTAAGCTTGACTTGCATACTATGAGATTGACTTATATGCAAATTAGATTCTAACAACCGTCGCACCACCGGTGTCGATGCTATATACAATAGAACAAACATTAACGTCACAGACGATATTTGGCTTACTGTATCTTTGTTCTTCGTGCTCAGTTATGCAAGAAGTTTTTTTTAATGATAGCTTAATTGTAGCACAAGTGCTCTCTTTGCTGTCTTCCATTTGCATCCCACATATTATCTAGGTGTTTGTGTAGGTTTTTTCCCGTATGTTAACTCTCATATGCATTTTGTAACATCCTCCTCTGTTCCTTTTTTTTATAGTCCTTCTCTTATTTATTCTTATTTAGTAGGCGTCATTGCTACTGTTTACATATCTACATTCCATGTGAGTTTACTGTTCAGGCGATGGTGAGGGCAAAGATAAAATAATCTGAGCGTGCCTAGTGCTTACAGGAACGAAAATTCTGCTTACTATTTAATAAAACAGCGAAATTGAGTTTACGTTATAATAATGGTAATTACAATAAGAAATCTTAAAGACGTTAGGAAGGGGGATTTGAGAAACATAATACCAAGTAATCCGGTTTTCTCATGAGCGTCCCCAGGAGCCCTTTAGTAGTATTTTCCGTGGGCACTGAGTTTTCTATTGTCTGACATTAACACCTAAGTTGAAGATACATCCCGCTCTATATTCGTAGCTTTTAGGGGTGTCGCCTGTATCGTGTTTTCAAAGGGTGTCAGGTAAATGAAACCAAATATTTGCAAAGAAGTGCCTAACATCAACTTAACAAAACCAACTATGGGGTTTACCGCCATGTTGCTTTCATTGGGGGTAATTTTTTATTGCACTTAATTTCTCAACTAATATGAATGATTTAACAATTATGCTATTCACTTTAGGGCCACGTGCGTTTCATTACGTTTTAGAGGGCATTCTAAAACGACAGATCTGATTTTTTTTACGGAGAAGGACATGCTACTTAGGGATTTTTCCGGCGTTTAAGGAAAGCCGGAGAAACATGACCACATTGCTGCTCTCCTATTCTATTGTGCTGCAGCGCTCTCAGACGTGCTTCGAGCGAAACAACCGGCAAGTGGACCACGACGAATTGAGTGGCCGCGGCTTAGGCATCGGCTACACAGAGCTTCAACATTTCTGACCGCCACACACGGCAAAGAAACACCATCGTCCCTGAGAAGCGATAGGCTGACGGTCCGCGCCGGTTGTTTCGGTCGAAGCACGTTTAAGAGCGCTGCAGTATGATAGCGCATGAGTGCAGTCACGTGGTTTTATTTGATATTTCGCGTGCTTGCTTTAAAAGCCAGAAAATATTCCCCACGCCGCATGTACGCCGCCAAAAAATAATTGCTTTGGTTGTTTCTAAATGCGTTCTGTGATGTGACGAAGTGCACTCTGCTCAAAAGTAAATATTAAAAATGTCGCATAATTGACCATAGTTAATCAACCAACAAAGCTCAACGTAAAAATACCATAACGAGCGCCACATGACGGTAAGCCATATGCCATTGGTTTCATTCAGTCGCAGTTAAACGCTTGCTTTTTTAAATAACTGGTTGGACTTATGTGAAACACCGTGTATACCTGTGCACTCTCATTTTTTATTGCGGAACTGCCTTGCTATTTGACTTAAGTATATTCGCTTTCCTGCTTTTTAGGTCCCTGTAAAGTCTTTTCTTTTGTGTGTGTGTGTTATAAAAAAGCAGGTAAGCAAGCTAGAAGTTGCAATAGTGGGAATAGCAGTAATATCCTGCGACGCTTTTTCCCGCGTACAGTACATTGGTCGCAGTTAAGACATTCTCAAGCAAACACTTATGTACATAGGCATTTGCAGCGTCATTATATACATCTATAATAGCAAATTTACAAATGTATCGAAGTATCTTAAGATACAATTGGGAAGTATCGTATCGGATACATTCATTCCGGAAGTATCTTGTATCTGTATCTCCAATACTTCTTGCCCGAATATCTTGTATCGTATCGCGATACAATTTCAAAGTATCTTTGCCCAGCCCTGATTGGTATGGCATAACATGACTACATGACGAACACTACTGACTGGTCGTGACATGAAAATCATGATTAACTTGTCATGAACGGTATGATTTACGCGCCATGGCCGTGGTGCTCCTGCGGCCGTTTTCTTAACTTGATATATCCAAAAATTTGTATGATAAAAGATTTCTGCATGACCAACATAAATGACAGGTGGAAATATGAAAATGATGACGTGCATGTCATCTGCAACATGATTTGTATGCAACGCTCATAGTGCGCTGACGGCCGTTTCGCTAGTTTGATATACACCAAATTTGGTATTGCGTGACTATGACGAACATTAATGACAAGTAGTAATATGGAAATCATGTCACGTCATGTGCAACATGACTTTCATGCCACGCTCATGGCACACTCGTGGCTGTTTCGCTAGCTTGAATTACACCAAATTTGATATTACGTGATGTGACTGTATGACGAACAGCAATGACAAGTGCTAATATGGAAATCATGACATGACATGTGCAACATGACTTTCATGCCACGCTCATGGCGCGCTCGCGGCCGTTTCGCTAGTTTGATATACACCTAATCTGTTATTGCGTTACGTGACTGTATGACGAACATAAATGACAAGTGGTAATATGGAAATCATGATATGTCATGTGCAACATGACTTTCATGCCACGCTCATGGCACTCTCGCGGCTGTTTCGCTAGCTTGATTTACACCAAATTTAGTATTATACGTGATGGGACTGTGACATGAGCGTGGCATGTCACGCTCATGTCACAGTCGTGACATGTCTTGTACAACGTGATTTACATGCCACGCTCATGGTGCACTTGCGTCCAGTTCGCTAGTTCGGTATACACCAGGATTGGTATTGCGCGATGTTACTGTATGACGAACATAAATGATAGGTACTAACATGTAAATCATGACATGCATGTTATGTACAGCATGATTTGTTCCTTGATGGCAGCTTCGCATTCCCACAATGTGTGGGATCTGCCGGTTTTTTGTGCTTTGAAAGTACCCCGGTAATATTATAGTTGGGCTCAGCCACATCGCTTGTAATGTAGAAAAATGTTCTAACATAGCTGGCCTTTCAAAGATTATCTATGGGTTAACAGCTTATTATACAAACACCGTTTGACATATATGCAACACCTACCACGTGACAGGAAAATGCTATGTCACATACGTTGCGTGCAACTATTCTTTCGCGATGTCTCGTACAGCACTTACGCAAGTTTTTTGCCCCCCCTCCCCACAACACTTCCGACTGCAGCAGGGCGAAATTTGGCCAGTTTGTCTCCAACTGAAAAAAATTAAAAACACATTGCAACCTACCTACCACTTACCTTTCTTTTTTTTTTTTTTTGTAAGCCGAAGCGACAAACCATGTACAGCGCGAGCGTTCGCTCTGTCCCCTTTCCAAAGTTTCGTTCGCACCCACAGTATCTGGCTACCACTTTTTTTTTTTTTGCTTTTGTAACGAAGACATATGATATGGCGGGGAATGAAAAGGAAAGAAAAATAAAGGACCCCGGCCCGTGCCACTGTAACGAAGACAGACCGAACTTCGATCTGCATGCCCTAGACCAGGGGTCTCAAACTCATATCAGGCAGCGGGCCGCATTCGCAGAATTTAGTCCCGCAGGGGCCGGGTCAGGGAAGAATGCGAAGAAGGGGGGGGAGGGGGGGGTTCGTACACATTGCCAGCAAACACTACAATTGAAAAGAAAACATTTCCCATATCTCATATAAGATTTGGGGCAGGATTCCATCCAACAACATGTGAATACCGGTCTCCAAAATGAGTAAAATCTGGACGCCGATTCTGAAATACTGTTTTTGTTTCACGGTTACGCTTCGACACATGGTGACCACATGAGGTGCCTCACGAAAACAATGCTTTAGACCAGTCATGCCTGTGAAGCTCACGAAGTTGCCGAACATAGCAATGAGCGGGCCGCGGGCCGCGTGTTTGAGACCCCTGCCCTAGACGGTCCGATTTTGTAGCGACCGTACGTCCAAACGTTGTCGAGTCAAAACGTGCAGCCGCCGTTGCCACGACGCTAGTTTTATTTTGACGAGGCTACACGCCACGCCAATGCACGAAACAGTGTACCGTACACTCGGTAGCGCTCTTGCGCAACCGATGGTGCTAGGGCCAGGTGGTGGTGGTGAAAAGATTGTATTAATAAAAGAGAGGTGTAGGACCTCATTATAGGTCCCTACAGACTAGGTCGAGTCTCTATTCCGGAACCCCATTGGTTGAAGCCGCCGCCCTGGCTCGCTGTACCAAGGCTCGCTGGGCCTGAATGTCTGAGCAACCAAGAAGCCTCCCAGGCCTCTCGCGTAGGGTTCGGGTGAGGAGTAAGGGCTGCGATATTTTGACAGGCCCACACCATGCGGTAGATGTCCGCCATCTCCCCACAGTGCTGGCACCTGTCCTGCGACCGTAAGGTCGAAATGTTCTATCACTGCAGGACTTAGCATCATATAAAGGTGCTTTACTCTCCCTGTAAGTGCTACCACGTGAGCACCTTGGTAGTTGCTTTCCATATTTCACGGTTTGTACGAAAGACGACGCTGATCGTGTCCTCGCAACTGTCTCGCTAGTCGGCCTGCTCCCACCATCACTTCCATCGTTTTCCACGTCTTCGCACATCGGCAGCCTGACGTAGCTTGACGTGAACTTCTACCCGGACATGGGAGGCTTAATGTCCGAATAACCCTCGCGGGCTTTTTGCGCGCGCATGGGTGGGTTAGCGCTAAATACACTGTCACGGTAAATTTTGGGGGTCACTACGTTAACGAGTTCAGATTTCTAAGGACCGAGAAGACTTTTTCGCGATATTACGAACTTCCCGATTTAACGAAATCGCTCGAGAATGGTCATAATTTCGTTAAATCGAGTTTCAGCTGTATACAATATATCTAATTCCTTTTTTTTTCTTTTTTTTTTTTTGCGACTTCGATTTATGCATGCGGTTTGACAGTACGGAGTATCAGTTCTAAGGAGGCCCGCAAGATAGAGGACGGTGAGCGCTTTTATTGCGATAGCACTTATATCGACACTCTCGGCTGATTTTTGTAGTTGCTGTCGACGTCACGCCCCGGATATGTATATTGTTACGAGCCAGGAGGCGTTTATTTAGAACGCTCAGCGACGAAGCACAGGAAAAGTCCTCGTCGTCGTCTTCTGCCACAGCTCTTCTTCATCGCTCTAGAGGCGCCGTTACACTTCTCCTCGCGCAGACGAAGCCCGCCGGGCGAGTCAGGTGTCCTCTCGTTGTGTGCATGGCTTTAGCCGGGCGACGTGCGTAACCTGAGTTCTTGCAGAACGTCGGCCGCTGGGTGTGAGGCGCGTTATAGTGTAGTTTACCTCACTCAAACGGTCGATTATGACAAACGGGCCCGCATAGCACGCCAAGAACTTGGTGCATAGACCGCGCTTCCGTACTGGGGTCCACAGCCACACAAAGTCACCAGGGGCATAGCTCACAGGACGGTGCTTACTGTCGTATCGGGCCTTTGACCTGGTCTAGGAAGCCTACGTGCGAAGTCGCGCTAGTCGACGAGCTTCCTCAGCACGAGAGAGAGTCTCAGCTACTGATAGGTTGTCAGCGGTCGTCAAAGGGAGGATAGTTTCCAAAGTATAACGAGGTGGGCGCGCGTAGAGGAGGAAGAATGGGCTGTAGCACGTCGTTTCGTGTCTTGCTGTGTTGAACGCGTATGTTATAAACGGCAAAATTTCGTCCCAGTTCTTATGATTGGACGCTACGTACATTGAAAGCATGTTCGTAAGCGTCCGGTTCGCACGCTCGGTAAGTCCATTTGTTTGAGGATGGTATGGTGTTGAATGCCGAAAGGTCGAATCACACAAGCGTAGCAACTCCTTCACTACGTCTGCAGTAAACTGCCGTCCACGGTCGCTGATTATCACTCGGGGCGGCCCGTGCCGGAGGATGACGGAATGTAGCAGGAACAGAGAGACGGCAGCAGCAGTCGCAGAGGGGATAGCGGCCGTCTCGCAGTACCGAGTGTGGTAATCAATGCACACGACTATCCAATGGTTACCCGCGAAGGATCGTGAGAAAGGACCTAGAAGATCAATGCCCACTTGCTCAAAAGGCGAGCACGCAGGCGGCACAGGCTGGAGTTGACCGGCGGGCCCTTTCGTGGGATGCTTGTGCGGCTGACACCTCATGCAGCTGGAGACATACTGCTCGGTAGTCTGACGCATTCGCGACCAGTAAAAACGCTCTTTAGCTCTATACAGAGTCCGCGCTGATCCTAAGTGGCCGGAAGTGGGGTCATCATGCATGACACGTAATACAGAGGAACGGAGGCTTTCCGGCACCACCAATAGCAGCAAAGGCCCCGTTGAAGTGTAATTCTTCTTGTATAGTATTCCATTGCGAACACAGAACCTACGTGCTATCTTAGAATTGGGAGCGGCTGAAAAGTATGGCTGCAACTTCGGGTCCTTGAGCTGTTCGGCCTTGAATACGTCCGCGTCGGGAAATGCAGGATCAAGGGAAGAGAGGTAATGATCGAAGTGTTCTGCGTCGCACTCCGTGGATTTTAGTGGCAGTCTTGAAAGGCACTCAGCGTCGGCATGGTGCCGGCCGGTCTTGTAAGAAACAGTGAAGTCATACTCTTGTAATCTGAGGGCCCAGCGTGCAAGTCGACCAGATGGATCACGTAGACTCACAAGCCAGCAGAGGGAGTGGTGGTCTGTGATGATCGTGAAATGCCGTCCGTACAAGTATGACCGAAATCTCTGAACTGCGAAAATTACGGCAAGACATTCCTGCTCGGTCACAGTATAGTTGCGCTCCGGTTTGCTCAGCGAGCGGCTGGCATAAGCGATGACATGTTCTTTATCACCAATGCGTTGGACGAGTACAGCACCGACGCCCACACCACTTGCGTCTGTGTGAACTTCTGTCAGGGCGGAGGGGTCGAAGTGCCGCAGAATCGGTTGTGATGTCAAAAGACCCTTCAGCTGTCGAAAAGCGGCGTCACATTCATCTGTCCATTGGAACGGTACATCCTTTCGCAGGAGACGTGTCAGCGGGTGAGCGACGTCAGCAAACCGGTTAATAAAACGACGAAAGTACGAACAGAGTCCTAGGAAACTGCGGAGCTCCTTCACCGACCGTGGTGGCTGGAATTCTTTGACGGCCATAGTCTTCCGCGGGTCGGGTCGAATGCCATCTTTATCGACAAGGTGACCTAAAACGAGTGCTTGCCGCTCACCGAAATGACACTTCTTTGAATTGAGAACAAGACTAGCGTTCTTAATACAATCCAGCACAATGTCCAGACGCCGATTGTGTTCGCTGAATGTACGACCAAAAATTACGATGTCGTCCAGGTAGCACATACAGATCTCCCATTTGAGGCTACGCAGAATGGTATCCATAAACCGTTCGAAGGTGGCGGGGGCGTTACACAGACCGAAGGGCATAACATTGAACTCATAGAGCCCATCCGGAGTCACAAAAGCTGTCTTTTCTTTGTCTACTAGATCCATCGGTATCTGCCAATAACCTGAGCGCAAGTCAACGGAGGAAAAGTACGAGGTGGAGTGTAGGCAGTCAATGGCATCATCAATTCGAGGAAGGGGATAGACGTCTTTTTTAGTGACTGCATTAAGACGTCGATAGTCCACACAAAACCTCCAGGTGCCGTCTTTCTTTTGACAAGTATGACTGGGGCCGCCCAAGGACTACACGACTCCTGTATTACTCCCTTTTCCAGCATTTCACGAACTTGCTCATTGATTATCTTTCGTTCTGCCGGGGAAACTCGATAAGGTTTTTGCTTTATCGGATGCACCGTGCCTGTGTTGATCTTGTGGCGTGTACGAGACTCGGGGATCGGAAGCGTTTTCTCCTCTTGCGCAAAATCAAACACAGATAGGTGCCGTGACAGAACGTCAACCAAGGTGCGGCCCTCGCTTGCACTTAGTGACGTGTTGACCATGCCAAGAAGACGCGAGTCCGAAGGCCGTAGAGTGACTGTCTCACTCGGAGCTGCATCTGTCAACGAGGCCACCGTAGAAAGCGCGCCTGCTCGGAAGGTAGCGAGTTTCATTCCGTCCGGGAGTATCGCGGGCTCTTTAGAGCAGTTGACTGCTCACAAAGCAGATTTTCCATTTTCCACTGGCACAAGGCAATGCGGAATGACGATGTTCTTTTTAGCGCAGGCTGAATGAATCGGATCCACAGTGGCATCAAACGTGACGTTTGTAAAGCTAGAGCAGGTCACGGGTACCCTCACAACTGATAATGCTGGCACAGTGGTATCCTCCAAGACAGCAAAAGTACTCTCGCGGCCGGGGTTCCTGTCCTCCAAAAGCTCGGAGGGGAGGTTGTCGGTTACAGACAGCTCCCCCAGTTCGACAATTAACTGTAGCTCCGCACTGTTTCAAAAAGTCAATACCCAAAATTACGTCATGGGTGCACCGAGAAATGATCACGAATTCGGTAGTGAAAAGTCTACCACCCAAGGATACGTCTACAGTGCACATTCCGAGAGGAGACAATGATTCAACGCCCACTCCAAAAAACATTCCTTCGTGATCCCACCGAAACATCAACTTGCGGCGTAGCGCACTCTTAAATACGAGACTCATTACCGAGACAGTCGCACCTGTGTCCACTAAAGCCATCGTAGGTACTCCATCGACACGCACATGCACCTTGTTCCTTAGCATAAAAACCGGAGGAGGTATATCTGTTGACAGCAATTTTCCAGCGACCTCACCCCCATCGGCCGCGCTGATTAGTTTTCCGGCGGTGGCGACGGTACGCGCCGCCGTGGCCGTGGTGATGGAGAACGGCGCGGTCGGGGTCCTGATGGTGGTGTCAAGCTCCGGTCGGAGGCTGGTGAGGTGTTCGTGAAGCTCCGTAGTGGGAAATTATCCATCGATGTCGTGTGGGACGGCCATCGAGTTCCGGTGTGTCCATGGTTGCGCCGAGTACCAGCCGGGGGTCGTTCGTATCGATATGACTGCCGGCGCTCACAGAACCGCGCGATGTGACCAGGCACACCGCAGTTGTAACACACCGGGGAAGGCGGGCGCTGCACACGCGTCTCGTCGAAGTAATCAGGTAGGTCTAGATATGGGAAATACGCAACACATTCGGGCTCCGCGCCGTAACCAGTTGGTGGTCGTCGATAGCGGCGGGTGCAACGAGGGCGCGGTTGGTAGTCGGGCCTCAGCGAAGTTGGCGCCATGGCACGTGGTGCTTCCGTATGATACCGGACATCTGTAGCGTTCACGGACTCCCATGCTGGAACAGGACTTGGCAATGAGATATCGTTCGCCGAGTAAGCACTCGCGAAACGTGGCGTTGACGAAGTGAGTTCTTCTCGCCGAAGGAGCTCTTCGCGAACAATTTGGCGTATCGTTGACGCAAGGTCCGACGACGAGCTCACGTCAACAGTTGCTACTGTCGCCACGTTGGGCAAACGACCAAACTTTGTAGTTATTCGGCGCATCTTCAACGTTTCGAAGGTGCGGCAATGCCGTATGACATCGGACACAGAGCTCAAATTGTCTTTGCCGATGAGGAAGTTGTACACGTCCTCAGCGATGCCCTTCAGGAGACGCCCAACTTTGTCTTCCTCCGACATAGACGGGTTCACCGTCCTGCACAGCTTCAAGATCTCCTGAATGTATGCGGTGCGGGTCTCATCAGAAAGTTGAGCCCTCTGAGCGAGTGTGAACTCAGCACGCTTCTTCTTCGCGGTGGCATCACTGAAGCAGCTTTTCAGTTCTCGAACAAAGATACTCCACGTCGTTAGGGCGTCCTCGTGATTCTCGTACCAGACGAGCGCGGTGTCGGTCAACGAGAACACCACATTTGTAAGACGATCACTTGCGTCCCATTTGTTGCTCTTGCTCACCCGTTCGTAATGGGTCAGCCACTGGTCGACGTCTTCCCCAGCTTTTCCTCCGTAGGGGGCGTAGCTGTCTGTAAGGCTTCGAGGGACAAGCAGGTGGTGTTGTCGTAGCGTCAGCGTCAGCGTCAGTAGACATGTCACGCTGCATTGGCGGTAGACCCGCAAGGCGACGACTGCGACGAAGACTCGGTGGAACAGCTTCTGTGGTTGGACGTACCCAGCACCTCGACCACGATGTTACGAGCCAGGAGGCGTTTATTTAGAACGCTCAGCGACGAAGCACAGGATGGGGTGAGGCTACGGAAACGACAACAAAAGTCCTCGTCGTCGTCTTCTGCCACACCTCCTCTTCATCGCTCTAGAGGCGCTGTTACAATATGTATGTAACATATTGTGACGCTGGAACGCGTTTATTTACAGTATGTAGAATGATTGCGAGAGGTACAGCTCAGAGCGAAAAGCAGTTGAACGAGCTGCTCGCGAGCAAGTGCCGCATCGTTCTCGTCCTCTTATCCGCCCACCGATAGCATGTCTCACTTCCCCGTTAGCAGACGATGCCCACTGGGCGAGTCAGTAGGAAGGTTGATGGTGATACGGTTTAAGGCGCGCGACGTGGGTCAGCTGTGTCTTGCTAGAGCGCCCACCTTTTCTTTTGACGCTGGAGATGACGTATGTCCCGTCGCTGAGGCGGTCGAGAATGACAAATGGTCCGGAGTAGCGGGCCAAGAACTTTTGGCACAAACCACGTTTGTGGACTGGCGTCCACAACCACACAAGGTCACCTTTTGTGTAACAAATGGAGTGATGGCGGGCGTCGTAACGGGTCTTGAAGCGCTGTTGAGATGCCATGGTTCGAAGACGTGCAATGGGACGGGCTTCTTCAGCGCGGCATAGTGACTCGGCAACCGATGTTTCCATGTCGAACGTAAAAGGCAGAATAATGTCGAGACAGCTGCGAGGGGAGCGACCGTAGAGCAGAAAAAAGGGAGAGTATCCTGTCGTCTCGTGCTTCGCGGTGTTGTATGCGTATGTGATGTAGTCCCGGTTTTTGCGCTTGACATCGACATAAATTGATAACACGTTCGTCAGGGTCCTGTTGGTACGCTTTACGAGACCATTGGTCTGTGGGTGATAGGGTGTCGCATGGCGGAATTGGCTGGCAGACAGGCGCAGGATCTCTTCAACGACGTCAGCGACGAACTGACGACCCCGGTCGCTAATGACGGCTCGTGGAGGACCATGGCGTAGAATTATAAGGCGAAGCACAAACTGCGACACGTGAAAGGCTGTTGCAGTAGGTATTGCTGCAGTTTTCGCGTAGCGCGTCAGGTGGTCGACGCAGACGATGACCCATCGCAATATTGGCACTGGCTGAACGCGGAAACGGACCTAGAAGGTCGACACCAACAATCTCGAAGGGAGAGCTAGGAGGCGGTACGGGATGGAGAAGTCCGGGTGACGTAGTCGTGGGACGCTTGTGACGTTGACATTGTTTGCAACCCGCGACGTATTTTTCCGTGTGGCGTCGCATCTTGGGCCAGTAGAATATTTGCTGGATGCGATGAAACGTTCTGGGAAAGCCCATGTGTCCGTTGGTTGCGTCGTCGTGGAAGAACCGAAAATCTTGAGAAAGCAGAGTGCGTGGAACTACCAGAATTCTTCCTGTACAGGACGACGTCGTGAACAACAAAAGAACTTGAATTGGCGGGGTCATTCGCGGAGGCAAACAGGGAATCTAAGCAACGGTCCTCGTGCTGGGCTGTCCGGAAAGCCGCGAGGTCAGGGAACTGAGAGTCAATAGTGGCGATAAAGGGGTCAAAGTTGTCAGCGTCGCACTCCGTCGTTGGTAGAGGAAGCCGTGACAGGCAGTCAGCGTCTGCGTCGCGGTTACCGTTCTTGTGGCATACCGTAAAGTCTAACTCTTGTAAGCGTAAGGCCCATCGCGCAAGTCGGCCAGATGGGTCACGTAGGCCTACCAACCAGCAAAGAGAGTGTTGGTCGGTGATGACTGAGAAGCGTCGGCCGTAGATGTATTGGCGAAACTTGTGTACGGCGAAAACGACGCGAGACACTCCAATTCAGTAACTGTGTAACTGCGCTCTGACTTGCTCAGTGATCGGCTTGCATAGGCGACGACGTGTTCAGCATTGCCGTGGCGTTGAACGAGCACTGAGTCTCGACCGACTCCATTGGCATCGGTGTGAATTTCCGTGGGAGCAGAGGGATCAAAGTGGCGTAGTATTGGCCCGGAAGCGAGGACGAACTGTAGTTGCTCAAACGCTGACTCACAATTCGGTGTCCAGTGGAAAGGGACATCCTTTTGCAGCAAGTCAGTCAGTGGCTGGGCCTTTTCAGCAAAATTAGGCACAAAGCGGCGAAAGTAAGAGCATAGGCCTAGAAAGCTTCGCAGCTCCCGAAGAGACTGCGGCTGCTTGAAGTTGCTGACGGCGTCAACTTTCTTCGGGTCTGGCCTAACGCCAGCTTTGTCCACAAGGTGTCCTAAAACCAGTGTTTCACGTTCACCAAAACGACATTTTTTTTTAGTTCAGTGTCAAGGCAGCTTTCTCCAAACAGGTTAGAACAAAGTCTAGGCGATGATTATGTTCCTCAAAAGTTCGTCCAAAGATAACCACATCGTCCAGGTAACATAAACAGACTTCCCATTTGAGGCCCCGCAGGACGGTTTCCATATATCGTTGAAATGTTGCCGGGGCATTACACAAGCCGAACGGCATGACATTAAATTCAAACAAACTGTCAGCCGTAACAAAAGCCGTCTTTTCTTTATCAGTCGGATCCATGGGAATCTGCCAATACCCGGATCGCAAGTCAACCGAAAAAAAATAGGACGCTGAATGCAGGCAGTCGATGACGTCATCGATGCGAGGGAGCGGATACACGTCCTTCTTGGTTATAGGCACCGGGCGGCCGTCGTACGGCGCCAGCGGCGCGCCTCCCGAAAAGCGCCCCCAAGCGGCGGCAGGGGCGGCACTGGCATGTGAAGCAGACGACGCGATGCTACTTTCGGCATCGTATCCAAGTAGTAGCGGCGGCGTTTCTTTTTGGACAATCGCAAGCTGTACGCTGCTTCATTTGTAGCCCAAGGCAAAGAGAAGCGGCAGCAACAGTGTTTCTTGAACAAAGCACGAAGCGTTCGACTGTCAGACATGTGTTTAGATAACAGGGCCTGTCGTCGGGCTCCAGGGAGACTCCAGCGCAGTCGTTTGCGCTAGTGGCAGCGTTCAATGCTCGCCAAGTCATCAAGAAAGGATGACACGTGTTCCTTTCATGTCTTCACAACCAGGAGCACCGTCGGAACGTGAATCGACTAAGCTTTTTTGCACGGTGCTGTGCTTTTAGGCGTTTGCTTTCGTTTGGAGGCGGACCAGAGGGGGCACGATGCCTCTTCCTTTTCGGGACTGCAAATGAGACCGGCCCGATTGGCGAAAGTGTTGTAAAATAAACATCTTTGTGTTTTAACTGCCAAACTCGCTACTCCTCTGGCGGGAAGGCGAGTAATGACAACGCGCGTGCACCAATGGCGATGCCATGGAGTTACATTGCGCTGCGGCTTTCAGGGCTTGACCAGCCGGGGTACGCGTTTTCGTGTGTTTGCTCTATAGAGAAGGGTCACCGCTTGCACGAAGCAGGTCACGTGCTTGACATCACGGAATATAAAGGTGACAACGAGGGCAAATTGCGTTGCAAGTGCACCCCGCAGACGAAGTTCAATGCGACAAGCTACGATGTGGAGCTAGATCTAAGTAGCAGCATTCCTATTGCCACGCGCGTTTCTAATTTTCACAGTTGCTGTATTCGATTTCCGCCCACAAAGATTATCAGCAGTACTCGGCGCAGACCGCGCCTTATTGTTCCAGAAGCTTCTCGCTTGTAGTAGATCGTTCTGTTAAGATTGCACGCAAGACGCTAACACTCAAGATTATTCCAGAGCTTGCGCGACGACTACTGATAAGGCTAGAATGTTCGACGCGTGCGTTATAAAAGCCGGCGCGTTCCAACGATGTTCAGTTTGATCGACGGCCGACGCTCTGTTCGCCGCTATCAGTGCAGTGTGTATTGCTGTAATCTGACTTTCTGTTTACCGGCCACAAGTTTACCGGCCACAAGTTCTGCGCGACGACATCATCCAGCCTTCAAAGAGTCCGTGGGCGTCACCCGTTGTGCTAGTGAAGAAAAAGGACGGAACCCTACGCTTCTGCGTCGATTATCGCCGCCTGAACAAAATAACGAAGAAGGACGTGTACCCTCTTCCACGGATAGACGACACCCTGGATCGACTCCACAACGCGAGGTACTTTTCGTCGAATGACCTCAAGACCGGCTATTGGCAAATTGAGGTCGACGAGAGAGACCGAGAGAAGACCGCGTTTATAACACCAGATGGTCTCTTCGAGTTCAAAGTCATGCCCTTCGGTCTTTGCTCGGCGCCTGCGACTTTCCAACGGGTTATGGATACAGTACTGGCAGGATTGAAGTGGCAGACTTGCCTGGTGTACCTGGACGACGTCATTGTGTTTGCTTCAGACTTCGACGAACACCTCCGGCGACTTGACGCAGTACTTCAAGCAATCAAGGCCTCCGGACTCACCCTGAAGCCAGAAAAGTGCCGCTTCGCATACGAGGAACTCCTGTTCCTGGGTCACGTTATCAGCAAGTCTGGAGTTCGCCCCGACCCACGGAAAACAGCTGCCATCCCTGCTTTCCCGTCGCCCACCGACAAGAAGGCCGTACGCCGATTTCTCGGCTTGTGCGCCTATTATAGACGCTTCGGGTCAAGGAATTTTCACGCATCGCCGAGCCACTAACTCAGCTCACGAAAAACGACATGGAATTCAAGTGGGGATCGGCGCAAGTCGAAGCATTTCAAGAATTGAAACGACGCCTGCAGACGCCTCCAATACTTGCGCATTTTGACGAACACGCCGACACGGAAATCCACACCGACGCAAGCAGCGTAGGACTCGGCGCCGTTCTTGTCCAGAGAACTGCCGGCGTGGAAAGGGTTATCAGTTATGCTAGCCGGTCGCTATCCAAGGCAGAAGCCAACTATTCCACAACAGAAAGGGAGTGCCTCGCCATCATCTGGGCTACGTCAAAGTTTCTCCCCTACCTCTACGGGAGGCCCTTCAAAGTTGTGAGCGACCACCACGCCTTGTGTTGGCTAGCTAACTTGAAGGACCCTTCAGGTCGCCTCGCAAGATGGAGTCTAAGGCTTCAAGAATTCGACGTCACCGTCGTTTACAAGTCCGGACGAAAACACTCTGACGCCGACTGCTTGTCTCGTGCCCCCGTCGACCCGCCGCCGCAGGATGACCAGGAGGATGACTTCTTCTTGGGAACTATAAGTGCCGACGACTTCGCCGAACGACAGCGAGCCGACCCGGAACTCGGGGGCCTTGTGGAGTATGTCGAAGGCAAGACCGCCATTGTTCCAAAGGCATTCAAGCGAGGACTTGCGTCGTTTTCCTTGCGAAACGGCGTTGTCATAAAGAAGAATTTCTCGCCACTTCGAGCCGACTACCTTCTCGTAATGCCTGCAGCACTACGACCAGAAGTCCTCCAGGCACTACACGACGACCCGGCGGCCGGACACCTCGGACTTTCCCGCACGCTCGCAAGGGTACAGGAAAAGTACTTCTGGCCGCGCCTTGCCACCGATGTCGCCCGCTACGTAAAGACGTGCCGAGACGGTCAGCGACGGAAGACACCGCCCACTAGACCAGCAGGCTTCCTTCAGCCGATCGAGCCTCCTCGGCGACCGTTCCAGCAGATCGGGATGGACCTCCTGGGGCCGTTCCCAACGTCGACTTGCGGAAATAAATGGATCGTCGTGGCTACCGACTACCTCACCCGCTACGCTGAAACAAAGACCCTGCCTAAAGGCAGTGCCGCCGAGGTAGCCAAGTTCTTCGTTGAGAACATCGTCCTTCGACATGGCGCCCCAGAGGTTCTCATCACCGAGAGAGGTACGGCGTTTACTGCTGACCTAACTCAGGTGATCTTGAGATACAGCCAGACAAGCCACAGCCGGACCACCGCCTACCACCCACAGACCAATGGCCTCACCGAGCGTCTCAACAAGACCATCGCCGACATGCTGGCCATGTACGTCGACGTCGAGCACAAGACGTGGGATGCGATCCTTCCGTACGTGACTTTCGCGTACAACACGGCCGTACAAGAGACGACGCAGATGACGCCATACAAGCTGGTCTACGGACGGAGTCCGCAACGACGCTTGACGCCATGTTACCGAACGTCACCGACGAAGAAAACATCGACGTCACCGCCTACTTACAGCGCGCCGAGGAAGCCCGACAACTCGCCCGCCTGCGAATCAAGAATCAGCAGACGACCGA
>JALIZH010026191.1:0-17317 GCA_030522465.1 Rhipicephalus appendiculatus
TGGAAGTTGCACCACGGTATTGCGCTGTCCCACAGTGCCTTCGTTATCACCGACTACTTGCATAAAGCAGGCGTGCGAACGATCCCTCAGGCCCTGCACGCCCGGACATGGCTCTACCCGAGTTTTCCCGGTTTACACATCGAAAAACAAAAAAACACTTTTGAAAGGCAAGCATACTGGGACAGTGGACGGAATCAAAGCAGCTTGCTCCGCCGTATTAGTAAAGGCTATTCAGGAGGAGGACTACCGCAACGCATTGGAATGCTGGAAGTCATGCAGGAGCCGGTGTGTCGACGCAAAAGGAGACTATTTTGAAGATGTTTCAACACTTGTAACGAAAACTTCAAGAAATGATTTTAGTGACCTTACTCACATTACTTTCAGGACAGACCCTGTATTTATTACATGGAAACGTGGCACCAGTACACTAAACTTATTCACTAAGAATTTCAGCAAGTTTCATCATAGTACTACACCGTATTTGTATAAAAAAGAAGTAAAAGTTAAAGGTCATTACGTCCATATAATAAATACAGCACTATAAACACCAGTTCAAATGTCCTCTACAATCTCGAATATTTATTATGTCGCAAGTAACACATGAGCAAAACGGGAAAACCAATTGATGCTAGATGAAATAGGCATCACGTGAACACGGTAAACATATTACCGAAAGCAATGGCACAGAATTTCATGTGGCAGGTCAGAACTTCTATGAACTTCAATTTTGTATATCTAAGTCGAGCTTCCGGTCCCTGAGAGACATAAAATACAAACAATCGTATCTGATTCTCAAGTTTAGACCACCCTACTCAATAGTTATATACTCTTGAAATGAACTCTTGAATCTATCCGATATAGTAGGTAGAAAAATTGAACCATTCAGGCTGAAGCCTGAATGCTGAAGCCTGAAGGCTGAAGCCTTTTCTCTAAGAAATTAGATGCGTTGTGATCATGAAATTTTCATATTCAATCGCTGCTTACGTGTGATCTATATTTTTGGCGGAATACAGTGACGCCATTTTTTTAGACCGTAGCTGATTCACGTCTGTTTGAAATGACTCCCCCTGTTCTACCCTGTGGATGCGAAAAAAAATATCTGTATACGAGCCAACTGCCTGTCACCTTCCCTTCTTTTCTACGTTTTATGCCCTTTCTTTCGTTTTCTCTTCCTTAATCAGCACGTTTGACACACTAACCTATCCTAATATCCTACATGTGTCCTTTCTTTTCCTCTCACCCATTTTTTCCCTTACTCTCTTGTGCTTCCAACTGATGCTACTTCGTGATCCCAGGCGCTCTGCAAAAGTAAGCGTATCTTCCTTATCTACAATCGCCATATACATGTGCTCTACTTTTGTGGTTGAGGGAGAGCGAGCAAAGCGTACACGTACTTGTTGCCGAGAAAGGTAGTTGCTGCCTTGACGAAGACAAGATCAGTTTTGGAGACGTTGGTGCCAACGAGATTATCTGTTGAAGGATTGCTCATCACGTGATTATGTATGCTAAAGGAATCTTTCGACCAACATCACTACGTCCACTGAGCAAGATATAAAGCTTAGACTTTGCTTTCGGGCAGCCATGCATGCCGAGAAAACCGGAGCTATGCAGCACCTGCACTGATGTAATATTTAAAATGATACAAGTATTCAAGATCAGACATAGCAATCCCAGTGAAAACGTTTTTCAGTTTAAGGATCTCCACTTTAGTTTTGGAAGCAAGTTATTGCAAACACAGCAAGCGCGAACAGTGTAGCATTTGGGAAGTCAAATGAGTAGGCAAAAATTTATGCTTATTAACAGTGAAGCTGTTTAAGCTGCCGTATCACGACTCGTTAACGGATCCGCACTGGTCCACCAGAAAGAAGGCAACAGTTAGACCGATACTCGGGTATGTGCCACAGGAATTGGTTAAGTTACACTACTCAAAAAATCATGCCATATCCACGAAGTGAATGATGATGAGTGGGCGAAGCTCGATCGTTTTCATCCATGGCAGAAAGAGAATGTGTGGTCTGGAACGCGCTTATACTTCATGGTCATCAGCGTCATCGTTATCACGTGTAGGGGGTACAATCCACTATACTGGAACGCGCTTACACTTCATCGTTATCACGTGTAGTGGGTACATTCTACTATACTGCGTCATCCTCATCTTTATCACGTGTAGTGGGTACATTCCACTATACTGGAACGCGCTTATACTTCATCGTTATCACGTGTAGTGGGTACATTCCACTATACTGCGTCATCGTCATCTTTATCACGTGGAGTGGGTACATTCCACTACACGTGGCTACCTACCCACCTAGTACTACTACTACTACTACTACTACTACTACTACTACTACTACTACTACTACTACTACTACTACTACTACTACTACTACAGAGGAGGGACAGACCCACACCCTAAGGAGCTTCGCCCCTAAAACTTGTCCACTAAAAAGGAAGAAGGCGACAGTAAGCCCAACTCTATGGAACGGGAAAGTCAACGGCATGGCGAGAATACTCGTATGCAATGAATGGCTTACGCCAACGAAGCCGTGCCCGGAGATTTTTTGAGAGGTACGAACACTTCGTTTCAGCTCGTGTTTGTCCCCCGTTTGACATCCATGCTGCGTCCATGGTTGTATAAGAGGTTCGGACGCTTGGTTTCAGGGGCAAGTTTCTGTCTATGTAGTTTGGGCATCCGTGTCGTGTCGATGACTGTGTGTGGTTTAGCTCGAACCTCTCTCCGCTGAGAATCAACGTAGACACAACCTATAGCGTCACTTAGCTAAAGCCTAGCTACTACCTTTAAGCAACCTTGAAACAACCCTCATCACCTAGCCAAGGCCTAGAAACAATCTAGAAGCAATCAGATTAGTCTTCAGAATCGTCCACTCTCACTGTTTCAAGGCTTGTGAGGCTTAGTGCTTCGCGCAAGCTTCGCCAATGTTTCATATAGGAAAGTTGAATAATAAACTGGAACATAGCTATTAGCAACAGCTCATAGAGCAGTTCTCTCCCCATTCAGGCTCCGGGGAGCACGCCGCAATGTAGAATTAATAAATGTTCAGAAAACCTGCTTTAAGGGAGAATGTTGTGGTACACCTTTGAAACCTAATTGAATATGTCTGCCCTTCGTGCAGCCGCCAGAAAAAAGTACAAAAATGTCTTCATTACAAAAAAGATTGCGGCAGATGGTGCCAAAATGCTATTCATTTCCTCATGTCCTCTCCAAACCATCATCCCATTATCGCCTACCATATGAATGTACATTGAGATATCGAAAATTATCATATAAATAAATTAACACTGCACTCTTTCATTCGCTACTCCAAGTGAAATTGCCCATATTTGATGTTGGTCATGGAAGTGATGTTTCTATCAAGAATTTAAAATATTCTTTCGATCTTTCGATACTAAACTCGATCATGACTAAATCGCCAAGTTTATAAAAAAAATGTGGTTGATCCCTCTGATATAGGAATCGGTATAACACGAAAGTGAAACGTGTCGTCACAGAAGTAGCCCAATGTTTATTGCACATCGATATATAATGTCTAATGGTGTTCAGTGGCTACAGCACATCTCCAGTGACAGCTGGTGGCACATCTCCACCACGAAAACCAACGACTCACTACCAGGATACTCTTTACGGATACACTACATTACACGCACCTGAGCATCGCGGAAATCACACTTGGACCTAAGGCGTTCGCGAACCGTGCAAGCGAAATCGAACGGGTTTTCACTCAATCGTTTTTCAACTGACGGTTCGCTGCAGCAAAGGAGCGTGATTTGCGGGTCGGCGACCATCCTGTGGATGTGCTTGGCATGCGGCATCGCGTTGGCGGGCAGCGTCCTGCTGATAAGTCGCTTCGGCGAAGATACGAACATTTCGGTCCTGCATCGGCGTTTGTATGGCAGCCAGTTGGGTCACGATGAGCTCAACTTCGCAAACGCGGAAGACAGAGTTCTCAGCTTGAGCCGTGAACGCGCGAAGGCCTCCCGCAACCCCCATGGCGTGTCCATCGCTGCACCACACCAACGCCTACCAAACTCACTCGCGCGACATTCGCCTGTCGACGCCGTTTTCTTTCGGCGGCGCTTAATGCAGCAGTTCTCGTAGTCGGTACCATCACACTCGTATCAGTAGACGGTGCAGATACACCTTTGTAGCATATGGAAGCTGCACTACGCTGCGCACGCTAGCACAACGCGAAGGACGAAGCACGTAACTGCGTTGTCACCGAGTCAAATCAGAGCGTAGAGCACGTCGCAATTAAAGCTTCCGTTTGTGGTCTGCGAAATTAGCTCCAGAAACTTTGTCGGAGGTGATTGCGGAGGCAACACTACACTTTGTTTCAAGTAGGGGCCAATGCCACCTAGGCGGCGTTGGTAGGCCGCTCCGATGCCAGCGTCTGTTCTAATGATGGCATCGAGGCGCCGTAGTGCTGAGGACACCGCAGCGTTCTCTGTCTGTGTTAGTTGGTGTCATAATGCAGTACTTCTCTTCTCCGCTCTTAAGCGGCGGCACGGCCCCGAGAAACGAAGAGCGCCGGTTCAGAGCGAAGGAGTGTGAGATATATAAGGCGCGTCTGAGGCGTTCTCCGCGAATGCGCCGATGGCTCAGTCGGTTAAGCGCCAGCTTTCTATCGCCGTAGATCGAGAGGTCGTGGGTTCGATTCCCGGGACTTCCAATTTCGCGTAACTTTTTATTCTGATTTCTTTCTTTGTATTGAGTTTGTGTACCGTTTAACAACGTCATATCCGTGACGGAAATGCGTCAGTGAAGTCTTGGTGGACCCCGGCATAAAACACTTTCGTGTTAAAAATTGGAAATACCACAAACCCGGTATTTATTATATAGTCCATAGTGCACGAAACAGTGGGAATCAATCTCTGTGTATCTAGCTATCCACAATTTTTTAGCTAAATACAACAACTTGCCCTAACATCTTGTTTAAGGTAGCTATCCATGGTAGTTCGTATTGCTAGGTGCTATTTTTACCTACAGAAGATGTATACTCTCAGTAGAAAAACTATAAACGCAATTGATGGTATGCCTTAGACAATGGTATTTATACGGTGGTTTTCGTTTTTGCGGCATCAATAGAATTTTCGAACAACCTTTATGAGGAACCAAATGTGGAAGCAGGCGTCTGCCATTAGGTCTCTTACCACCACTAATGGTGACCAGTTTTATTTTCATTTCATTACGAAAATGTAAAAAAAATTCTTATTCCTAAAAGTTCATCCCCCTGGGCTTTAGAGTTGCCCAATAGTTAGCGCAGTTGGTTGCTGTGCAGTCATACAGAGGTTCATTTCCATTGTTAAACACAATACTTTATTTTTGCATAAAAATACAGAACACAGTCGAAGCAAAACCCTTCGTGAGTCAAGAGCGAAATAAAAGACTGCAGGTAAAAAAAAAGAACCAATGATGATATCAGTAGTATGCTTAAAAACGTATAGGAAACGGTGCTGTTTTGTACAAAGAGCCAAGCAATGACAACTCCAAGGTTAAACATAGTGGTCGAACTATACTGACGCTGCTCGATGGGTGGGCGCGTTGCGTAGCCGCGACACTTCGCGGAAGGCCGCTGTTTGATACAAACAGTGTCTGGAGAAATTACCGCCAATGCTTCTGTATTGAACCATTTCTGGACTCCAGTTAACTAACAATAAAAACTGTGGAAGCAGTTGTACAGCCGCTCTTGTAACTTTAGTTCGCAAATACTTAAAAAATCTACGGCCTTTCACAAGAAACTGCTCACTTGTTCTGTGGCATTTTCGTCTTTTTTTTCAGCAACGGGCCGGGTGAGTGTGTGCAGTCAGTGAAATTTACGCTCTATAAAATTTCACGATCTTCGTAATTCGCTGGGGACATTGTAGTCACAAAGTCAACAGTGGAACAGAAAAAACCTGCACGAAGTTTTTGGAATACAATAAAAAGTGATAGGCCAATATGTTATTCTTAGTGTCCCTCAGCGCTTTGTTATTTGAAAAAAATTTTCCACATCCAAGCCCTTATCTTTGGAAATGCAAGTTCGTCCTGCACGCTCTCTTTCTATGCATATGCTACGAATTCAGAAATAGAACTTTCTTGCGTGTGAGCATAAACAACACCTGCAGTCGTTCAGTATGGGCAGCGCCGGCACGAAACAATGAACACTTCTAATTTATGAGCAGGGTGTCTTCTCCAAAAACCCTGGAGCTTTGCAGAAAAAATGCTTGCAAGGGAACTTTAAAAGTAAGGATCTGCTCTTGGCAAATGAAGGACCCGAACAACACCCAATGGATCGGTTTTCAGATAATTCAGTCGAAAGAGCTAATGAGAAACTAAACCTTGGGGTTCGCACACACCAAGAACCCTCATCTTTGCGTCTATTTTGTTTTCCGTTCGCTTATTTATTCCTTTCCATTATTCTCATATCCTGCAGAACTTACTGAGACCGTCACAACAGTAACGGTTCTTCTGGTCAGCTGAGATATATGCAACGACGATATACTCACCCGTGTTCGCTCTAACCTGGGCTTACTAAAATTTCGCCGTGATGATTACACTAGAACTGAGACAAGAGAATTAAGCCTAGGGAAATTCGCACTCTGGCTCAGAATATTTATGATGCTTTAAGCTCAATAATAGAACCGACTTTGTTGGCAATGTTGCCCGCCAGCTCCGTTGGCGCCCATCGCCGTTCTCGCGCTTAGTGAAAAAAAGTTTGATAGCAGACGAAAGTCTGCAGCACACTTCATAAATTACATATTTGGAGAGCAGACTTCTTGCAAGAGGTAAGCAGCCGCAGGGTGAGACACGCATCAGATTACCCTGACGTTCTGAATCGATTGCATTGTACCTCTGCCTGAAGCTTTCTCACACTCGCGTGGTGTTGCCACTACCTTCGGAGTTCTCCCCACCTTTGACGAAGCGACGACATGCGAAGCAATGTCATGAAATGACGTCAGAAAGTTGTGCAATCTGTGACGCAGTAATTACGTCACAACATGAAACCATCAGTGACGGCTATCACATGGCTTTTGGTACCACGTCATTGGCCTGGCGTGTTTTGCTCAAGGACTGCTCAACGACACACTAAAGGCTTTCGCCTTAAAAAACTCAAGTTGCCGCTTTATTCGAACCAAGCTATGACGGTGCTACGCAGAAAATGGCGCACATTTACAACATAGGCTGCTAATACGGCCTTCTAAGAACTCTTCGTAAACAGTTCTAAAGTGCTGAAATGCAGAGTTTGACAGAATCCCGTCTGGTCGGGAGGAGGCACTGCAAAAAATAAAAAGAAACGCCGACCACAATAAAAACACGTAAAAATTAACACCATCTTCCCAAAGGGAACCCTGATGGAATGCGAAGCAGCAGCGTTGCGCACGGGTGGCGTCACGGGTTCAACGGCGCTAACGCGGGTGCTTTGCATCCGATCAGGGTTCCCTTTGGGAAGATGGTGCTAATTTCGCGCGTGAACCGACGAGTCAGCGGTGTAGCGAGCGGCGGTCGCGGTAGCGGAGCGAGCGGCGGTCGCGGTAGCGGAGCGAGCGGCGGTAGCGGCGGGTGTTGCGGGCGAACGGACGAGGCGGCAGCTGCGGCCGCTGCGGCGAGCGCGCGGCAGGCGAGGGGAGAGAGTGACGTCAGCGCGCAATGCGAGGGGAGCGTGACGTCAACGCGCAGCTGCGGCGTGACCTACTTGGCACCGCTCCAACACCTGCTACGAGGGGAGTGCGTTGCGGCGCTTTCGTACGGACGCACGGAGGGACAGCGTTACACAGGATAGTCAAAGAGCTGGTTCACATCTAAAAAAACAAGACGTTTCGGCTCCCGCATGGGAGTCTTGTTCACAAAGAAGTTCAAATGTATGATAAGCTATGTACGTTGCAATAGGTGCCGTAAGAAAGTTTCCATGGTTGCGGTTGAGGGTGCGCTCTATCGTCTGTGTTATCAACGATTCGAGATAAAGATGCGAAGGCAAACTTTTTCCTTTTTCAATGATACTGGCGTTGTCCCACCCCTTTTTTAACAAGCCAACAGCAAGAAAAGATCAAATCCACCCCTTAATGTCTGCACTAAGTATCCTTTAGAATAATCAGCACGGTTGCCTCTGAGATTAGTTCCGGCTGAGCGCCTTACAATATCGGGACCGTAGCTAAATCCGAGAATACGTGTGTCGGCCTGTACACTCTAGCGCGCTTCTCGGCCGCCCGCGCTCTCTTCGTCGTCTTCATCATCTGCTAGCTCCCCGAGCACGTGCGGCCGGCTGATTAGCTAGGTGGCTGGGCGGTATACATGTCTAGTTAAGGCAGGGGCATGCTATGACTAAGCTATTTAAGTCATGTCATGCTAAGGCCATAGTCATTAAGTCACATCTTAATAACACCATGATAATGAAGGCATCTAATGCTAAGACCATGCTAAGACAATGCCAATTAACGCGATGTTTATTATAAGCACGCTAACTAAATCCATGCTGATTAGACCTTGCTATGTAACATGATGTTAATTGGGAGCGTGCTAATTTGGTTTATGGTAATTAGCTCCATACTAATAAAGACCTTGCTAATAGTATCCAAGGTAACTATTAACGCGATAGTGTTAAAGAGCTCGTCTCGCCGAAATTCCGGCGTCGGTGTCGGTGCCGGCGTCGTAGTCATTGGTTGCCAGAGAAAAAATTATTATCGTGTCCGTGACCGACAAACCGAGAAAGATGCAAATAAAATGGATAATAAAAATTTCCGGGTCCCAGTGCAGTGATGTGATCGTCCGAAGCCAATTCGCCGCAGCTTCTGGAGCAGCTAAAACCTCGTTCTGGAGCAGCAAATCAGCCTTTTGGAGCAATAGCCTCTCACACCTTTTCGAGCACAACTTTTTAAGTAGCTAAGCGGGAGCAGTTTTACCACATTTAACAAATAAACATAGAGAGAAAGAGAGATAGGATGCGGAAAGGCAGGGAGGTTAACCGGAAACCAAATATCTGGTTAGCTAAGCACACACACATATATGGCTATACATATATGCACACATACATGTATAGTGCATATATAGTTTCCCAAAAAGGTGGAATTAACTCACTGCTCTTCGGTTTCCTGCGGACAGCACTAAACTTCTATATATCCGTGACATATCAGGCCGCCCAACATCTCCTCCCGATACAATTCTTATTTCTTTTTCAGTCGGGTTTTCCCTGAAGCTGTAGACAGCAAAAGCTTTCCACGCATATCCTTTTGTTATAAAAAAATGTATTGCGAGGACGTCTGTGCTTGTCGGTACAACCTAGATGCTTGAGTAGTGTGGTGAAATACATGCTGTCGCATTTTATAGACAGACTTGTAAGGCTTTTGGTTCATTGGCGGTTTATAACATGCGGGGTTTAATAAATGATTGACAAATTGTGGTAAAATTGCCAAGGTGAGCTCAACAAAATTTGTGATGTTGAAAGGCTTTCCTTGTATTTAGACATGTTCTCTAAATTGAACTTTTGCGGAGTCGAGAAGCAGCTCCGATACAACGATATAATGCGTCACCGTGGTTTCCCAACATGGCACTGCAGGCGGCTAGAATTGCTGATAAATGCTGGACGTTATACTTGAGTGCCCTGTATGAAATCTTTTGGAGGTCAGCACAAGTAGCACTACACCTTGTGATAAACTAACCTAGCTAGAAATTCTAATTACATACATGTAATACTTACTGTAATTTATACAATCAATCATGTAAAAGCACTATTGACTACCATCTCACAAAAACTTGTAGTAGTACAGATTATTTGTTTTTTCTTCGGGCTCCATCACGTTAAGTCTCTTTACCTGACCTTAAGATGTAGTTTCATAGAATGGGTAGTTGGCACTGTTTGGTGCAACTACCCCGCCTCCTTTCTGGCCGGTGAACTCAATATGCAGATTTTATAGTTGAATTCAATCTAGACATCTAATGGAGTGCTGAAATAAATCTTGCATATGTGAATCTGCCATCTTGATATATACTGTGCCTGCCACAATACATGGCAACTTTAGCTTCCCCCTCCCCTCACTGGTGTCGCTGTCTTGTGTCAATACAATCAGCTCTCGTACAAGCTGCCAGCTTACATTATTTTGCGTGCCTCCAACTATTAGCAATAGGCTAAAGTTTACAGAAGGGCACGTGCTTCGGTGCAGAAGTCGCCATTTACCAGGTACTGTGTGCATGGCTTTGCAGCTGGGAAAAATGGTCGCAAGGGGGTGGCAAGTGCGAGTTACTGCTCATCACCATTCTCAATTGAATAATCTGTGTTGAGTACGCAGCTGGTGGCCTTGTGAGATTCCTTATAACTACAGAGCTGTCGCCTGTCTGCTTCAATGGCCGCTAAAATTACAGTGGTAACTTATGTAATTCGAGCACCTGCCATATTTTTGCTCTCTCCGAAGGACTGCGAAAGTGACGTCTAGGGGCACGCTCGGCGCTAGTTATACGATTTCGAACGAAATGTAGCAGGATGTAGCAGGTTTCACCTCTTGGCGCAGTTTAGCGCAGCAATCACCACACTGGGGTGAGAAACGAACCCAGGCCGTCTGCGTGGCAAGCAGGTGTTCTACCACACAGCCACGCCTCTGCTTGGAAATGCAGTGAAAGAACTTCCTCTGCCTGGAAATGCAATGAAAGCAACGTTCATGCTTCAGAAACACATGCAACCTGTATATGGGCACCGTGCATATGTTAGGAGCCGCCACATTCGCGCGCGGCCTCCAACACCAACCAAATCGGCCACGGCAGCAGATTTGGTGTGATACAGGAACAGACGACGCAAGCGGCGGCAAGCCACTGCGCCGTGCTTTGGTCGTTCGCTTGAGGCGTTTTCGTTCCCGTTTGCTTTCAAACGACGGTAAATTGTTAACGAGGGATGCGATGCGGGCTTGTTGGTAGCACATCTTCAAAAGGTTTCTTTGTAGCGCACATAGACGACAGGACGAAAGGAAGACACGTATAGACACACTGGGCGCTAACTTCCAACACAATTTATTCTCGGAAACCAGGTTACATATATGCACTCGCCTTACTAGTCACAGCCACGTGGTCATAGTGATTAAAGCAAAAAACAAAAGAACATTGGAAAGTCATGGCATGCGCAGATACGCTAATTCTTTTGCTGACAGTGTCAACGACGGCTTCCTAACACACATATCTCCAAGTGCAGCAATCTGTTCAGCTTCTATTATCAACCGCGTTGTTTCACATTTGCTCCTAGCTATTATTTTGGTGTTTTCAAAAAGGGGAACATTGATGCAGATTACAATGTTGCGCGAGAAAACCATCACTTGCGATTTTTCCAACTTTATTCTTGTGTTCACGCAACCTATCATTAATGCATCTTCCCGACTGCCCAACGTAACACTTGCCGCATGTTAACGGAATGCTGTAGATTACTGACGTCTTACATTCAACAAACTTATTCCTGTGTTTTACTTTGCAGTCCGGAGCACTTTTCTTCCCTGGTTTTGTTTTTCTGCATAGGCTGATTAGTTTATTAATTTAATTTTTAATATCTGGGGTTTAACGTCCCAAAACCACGATATGATTATGAGAGACGCCGTAGTGGAGGGCTCCCGAAATTTTGACCATCTGGTGTTCTTTAACGTGCACTGACATCGCACAGTACACGGGCCTCTGATTAGTTTATTATAGGTGCTGAGAAAGCAACATCGCTTTTTCCGCGTCGTGCGATTTTCTTTAGATTATGGGATACCCGGTGGATGTAAGGAATTACCGTCGGACGTTTTTTCTCCCGTTCACAAGTTTCTTGCACGCTTTCATGGTTACTAGCTTTTCGCGCTTGCTTCAGCATTCCTTCAGCGACTGACACCAGGAGCTGCCTGGGATAACCAGCATCTTGTAGACGCAAAGCCTGCTGACTGAATGCTTCGTCGGTACAGTGAACGCATGATTTGTTAAGCGCGTTGGTGAAACACATTTTCGCAACTCCTCTCTTAACCAATTTGGAATGGGCTGAGTGATATGATAACAATGGTTTAATTGCCCTATTTCGGTAAATTGTTAGCAGCAGTGTTATCGCGTGTGCTCTTTGTCGCCAGATTTCGTGCACCCTCAGGCGAACATGGCCACATCAAATTCTTGGCGAAAACGAGAACGAAGGTGACGAGCGCGTTGAGTGAAACAGCACGCGAGTGGCGCGGGCCGCTTCGCTCACTAAACGATCAAAGCTTATCACCTTCGGGCTTACGCGGAAGAAAACTCGGCGGCGTCTTCTTGTCTTGTGTCCCGTCCTTTTTTGCGCTCAAATCCTTTCCATAATGAATCAACGCGCCCAACAAAGCATTAATAATAATAATATCTGGGGTTTAACGTCCCAAAACCACGATCTCATTATGAGAGACGCCGTAGTGGAGGGCTCCGGAAATTTAGACCACCTGGGGTTCTTTAACGTGCACCTAAATCTGAGCACACGGGCCTCAAGCATTTTCGCCTCCATCGAAAATGCAGCCGCCGCGACCGGGATTCGATCCCGCGACCTTCGGGTCAGCAGTCGAGTGCCATAACCACTAGACCACCGTGGCGGGGCAACAAAGCATTCCATTCAGCTTGAAATAGACGACATCAGAGATTGTACTGATCGCGTTCATAACGCGGACGGACCGTCACTCTGACCACTGGCCAAGCGAGGAAAGCACGAAAAGCATTGGCATCGGAAAAGGCGTCGGTCGCGATTGCTCCCCTGTGCAAACGGCCGAGAACAACCTTCCAAATCTGCGCTTGTTGCCGCTAGAGGCGCCTTCATGAATTACGTCTGCACGGAGCCTATAGTCGTCGCAACATAACATGTAATATCGCAAGCATATTGCGTGGTACGCGCGTACATTGCCATCGGGCGTCAGTTATCATAACGACATCGTGGTTTAAAGCCGGCCACCCATTACAAAAGGCACAGACGTTACTACGCGTATTCCCTTACGACCACGTAGTGGTTGCATAGCAAGTTCAAAAACATTTGCGCGCATAATTGCTCGTGGTTTAAAGCATGCTGCCCATTACACAGAAAGCAGCCGTATGCAAAAGCTTCAGCGATACAAGCAACGTTTAACTTTATCGATAACATTGTAGGAATCCACAATTTAAACTTCTCGAGGAACATCATACAATAAAGAGTATGCACTGAACGGTTGAAGTGCGCACTAGGGACAGGGTATCGCTATCGGGTTCAACTCTCAAAGGCGAAGCTTAAGGGTTTCCCAATTTTTGCCGTTTTAATTAAATCTGTACCAAGACTGTTCAATATTATGTTAATTACGCCCTCATTAGCATCCTCAAAATTAAGACCACGCTGATGCGGTCTTCACTTCCAAGCAGACCGAGCAGACTGAGTTGACGACCAACTTAAAAAGCTGGAGGAATCTAGGTGATCAGCCTTGCACAAGTAGTGCAAGCCGACCAAATTATTTTATACGCAAAGAAGATACTGCTTAGCGTCCACCGCCTGAAACCCTTCACATCTTCACATTTACACTGGCACCATGACAGTCACGAGTTGAAGTGGGGCCTTCTCAGAACCAATGAGCTTGTACCCGAGTTGACGCGTCGATCAGTTTGATTGGCAGACGCCCGCGTTGAAGATTGGGTCCGCCCGCCACGTTTGCTCTTGCCGAGGAGCAGTGCTCCCGCCGGAACGCCAGTGAGTGGCACGATTCATCTGTCAGCTTTATCGCGCAGAGCATGCACACATGCACGAGAAGTAAAAGTTATATCATTACGTGGCCACGATGTCTTGCCACCGCGCTCACGACGTATCACTCACAGCCGCGTTGCGGCCATTATGCGAGCGCCCCTGGGGACAACCTGTCCGTATATTTATCCGTAATATTTGATAGAAGCGAAACGAGTGACCCGAGAGTGCTTTGTGTGCACCCTTGTTGCTTTCGAGAGTGGAAATTTCCACACTGCAAGGTGGAATGAAAGATAATGCCAGAAAGAGGACAAACGCCCACGAACACGCCTGTGGGAGGCGCGATTTTGAGTTGGCAAAAAGATAGCGCGACAATCACGCTGACGTCGCTGCACTGTTGAAATGTGGACTGAGTGGCGGCGCTGACGTGTTCGCCTCGCGGTGTTTCTTTGATAAGCGCCGCAAATGCCCCACATGCGTTTTTGACGCCACGCTCGTTCTTGTAGCCATATTTATCAACGGTGCTAACACGTGCTCCCCACTGTATTAGTGTCATGATCGCCGTAGTGCGAGCTCGGAGCGAACTCTACATTTCTACTGATCAGAACAGTCGCACCACTTTGACTTGACGTATGATCTGATGCTTATGAGTGGCATTATGAACTGTGTTAGCTGAGGACCTAACGGTACCTGCCGACGAGTTGGAGAAGTACGATGAACGCCTCGGCTCTTCGATTAGCTCCAGCAACGTGCAACCGCGCGGCGCCGGATCTAATCGCTGAGGCTGCGAGCGCTCCGCTCGCGAGGCGGTAAATGGACCTGACGTAAATGGACCTGACAGCGCCCGCAGCTGCCGGTTGCTCCGCCCGCTCGCAACACCTCTGAACGTGTCACTTCTCTCTCGCTTCACCCTCCGCACCTCCCGCAACGCTCGACCGCACGTCGAGTGGAAACACCCCTTTCGGCTCGTTTATCTGCGATGACGCCCGTTTCAACCGGGTCAACGCCATGCACACCGCTGCTGCTTTGCATCCCATCAGGGTTCCCTTCGGGGGGATGGTCCAAGGTTTTTCATGTATTTGGGGCCCAGCATAGACTACAGAAGCTTCACGATGCCTTCACATATAACAGCAGTGCACGGGCGTGGTATGGTCACTTCATAACGGTTCCAAATTTCGGTCGGTTGAAACTTAATGCTATTCTGAGATCTTAAATTAGGGATTTTTGATTATACATAGCCATCGATGTAGTGCCCTAAGGAAACACATCAAATACAAACAAAACACATGTACGCAACTACAAGTGCGAATATGCCAGGGGTCTTCGAACAAGTGTTTCCCTTGATTGTTATTCTGCAAATCTTAATAGCGCCCTACGGTCAGTAGTTAGAGCTAACATGCAAGTAATTTAATGCATGGGAACATAATTGAATGTACTCGTACAGAAACAACAAGAATACAATCTTACGGAAACAAAGAAGGGTTAAGCCTAATGGGTTTTGAAAAAAAAAGATTAAGCAATGAACCATCTTGTCCAACGTCAAGTTTTGTTAAATGATGGTGGCACTTCATCGCTGTGACGTGCCTCTGAAATTGACTGGAACTATCTAGTTGCGAACGCTCTGCCATTCTCTATAAAATCCAATGATTCATTGTGAGGCAGAGTGGTTGGTTAAGAAAAAAAGAACCCGGAAACTGCCGCTATGTAGTAATGTGTTCGCTTGGAAGCTTAAAATAGCGTAACGGTCACAAAAAAATTTGAGGCTCAAAGAAAATCGATTGATTTGTTCGAATTGTTTTCATGCATTTCGGAGGACAGCTATGTCATATTTTCAAATTTCCACAAAACAGCTTCATAACCTTATACAAATTTATGGGGGTATAAACAAGTCGAGAATCAAAAATAAATACCGCGAGTTCACAATTTTTTTATCTCTTACCTTGCCACTGTTGATGAAAAGAGCGCAATGTCACTTTCCAAGTAGAAAGTAACGCACGTGGTGACTATTCGCGTTATTGTAGGCCGGAAGAATGTTAGCGTTACAGTTAGGAATTGAACCCTTGGCGGTCTGAACTCATACGCAATACATATTTGTTTATAGCTTCTCCGAAAATTTCCAGACGCTTATAGCGCTGGGTGGTACCAGTTAAAAACTTTTACGGGAAACATCATTTCTATTTCGTTTCTGAATTATATTCCATAGAGTTGTGTGCTATATTCAAGTTCCAGAGAATTTCGACCATACATTTCGGACCTATGCCCTTTCCATAACGCACTTCTTGCGGGAGTGTGTTGCACCAAAAAAGAAAAACTTGGAAAATAGCCGCTTTTTTTTCTCAAAAGTGCCGATGAGCTGACGTTTACGCTCTCCTACATCTGCGAGTCCCCATTGTACTTAGCAACAAAATATAGACAGTTCAATGCATATTGTTGCACGAACAAAGTAGTTATGACGACATGAATGGAAACAATATCTTGTATACAATAGCTGAATGTGGTTGAAAAGCGTTCGATTTCTGTTTGATCACTGCGTAACTTCTTACGGCGACAGAGGCAGCAGCAATATTTTCGCACATCTCTCTCTCTCTCTCTTTCTTAATATATACATATATAAGTCCTGACACTTCGGATGTGCTCAGGAGGTCTTCGCTACCTTATTCGGGAACCATGACTCGTGCGTTAGTCATCTGCGTGTTCACCGTCACCATCGCCTGCGTGGTTGCCATGCCCGGTAAACTGAGAGCCAGTAAAACTTGGAATATTTTATAGATGCTTGAGACGATGAATTAAGGTGCGCTACGCCTGTAATTTTGCACTTCGGACGATGCATTCTAGCTAGAATGCTAGGTCTTGAGAAATACTTCTTGTAAATACCGCAAGTGTTACCCAGCCCGGAATTCCTTTGATTTTTCTCCGTTGCTGTTGAATACATGTGTGCAGTAGAGATAACGTTACTGACAACACATATCTGAACTAGACGGAATTTTTTATGATAATAGAGCCATCACACATGACTCATTTCCTTTTAACTACTGAAGCTGTAACAAGCTTGGCGCATGCCAACTTTAAGTACAACTGCATGATATATTTTTACCCTAAGGGAAGCTCTTCACATAATTCCGTAGAAGGTGCACGCAGTGTGCGGTGTAAATGTAGCGAAGGTGAATAATGGTGCACACACAGAGTTTAACATGTACTTTCCTTGCTTCCCATTTTCGACACGCACCCGTCGCGAAGTGCCTAGCAGACACTCTGCTTAATTGCTTTTTATTGCCTTGTTTATCAAGCCTGCCGTTGTTTTCAAAGCGCCCTAAAACAGGCTCACTGCGAAAGTTTGTTATGCACTTCGAGTTGTAACACACCATCGCTGAGTGATCTACTTTTACGAATGACTGTATCAGTTTGAAGCAATTGTTACTGCCCTGTTACCAATCTCAGAAAATCTCGGAAAATATTATACTTCTCTCAGAATAGCTTGCCAGCGTTGGCCGTAAAATACTAGACTGGAGAAAAACAACTGAACCCATGAGTGTAGTCGGTGCACTAAGTCAGTATTTTTTTTTAAAGTTAAAGATGGAAAAAGAGACGTATTGCTGAGTGGGAAATTTGGAATGATGTACAAGAAAACGGCGCGACTTCACAACGTTTTATTTGCACTCAAAATGGGT
>JALIZH010026192.1:0-14066 GCA_030522465.1 Rhipicephalus appendiculatus
AGTTATGCGCCACAGAAATTGGGCAAGGTCCGCTATTCAGTGGAGGAGGTGCGAGCGTTAAACGATCATGAACATGTAAAAGAAAGAAAGAGAGAGAGAGAGAAATAACGCGATAGGAAGAAAGAGAAAGCGAAAATAGACAGATATAAATGAAATGAAGACTAAAAAATAGAAACACATTGGAAGATATAGACAGAGAAAAATAGAAAGTAACAGACAGAAAAAAAAGTGATAAAAAGCACAGAGCAAGACAAAAAGAGAAAGAAAGAGATAGCTAAACAGAAACAAGGAAAAAGAAAGAAAGGAACACTCAGAGAGAGAAAGAGATGGAAACAAAATGGAAGAGATATATTATACAGTGAGAGAGAGACGCAAAGGGAAGAAAAAGAAAAAGATATAGAGTGAGACAGAAAAAAAAGTAGATAGGGAGAAAAATAAATAAATAAAAAGAAACAGATAAGAAAATAGATATAAGAAACATTGAGAATGAGGAAGAAACACACCAGAAAAGGAAAACAAGGAAAGCCGCCGAGCTTGGCTGTTTTGTGAGGCTTCGCACCTTTAGTGGAAGCTGCCAGAATATTTCTGTTACGTTGTAGGGATGGTTAAATTGAAGAAGCTAAATGCACTTAAGGTGCGCAGTATTCCTAGAGGTCGTTTACTTAATGCGGTTAAACATTAGACGAGATCATGTCTAGCGTCCACGTAATTCAGAGAACTACCCGGTTTATTGAAATTATAGACATTTTTCTTAAGCACTAAAATAATAACAGAGAACTTAGAGCGTAGGCATACCGACATTCTTCGGCAGCAGAGTCTAAATTACACATGATACGTTTCAGGTATATGTCATTTTAAGGGCCGAACGATTATCGACAGACACACTATCACAATGAGCAATCCCTGCGCTGAAGCAACATGCTGGGCTCCTTTAAAGGTGGTGCTTCTTACCAAGTGAGTACTAACATCGTAAAAATTTCTCAGACCTCTCATTAAGTGTACGAATTGAAATATTTAAAAAAAAATCCCACCCAAGTGTTCACGAAGCTTTCCTACGTCACGAAGCTTTCACAACTATCTACACAAATGAGAGGGACGGAATGCGCTTCAGCGCAATGAACAGCCTCCAGAGATCCGCTTTGGCGCGCACATCTCGGAGGCCGTGCATGAGCTCTGATCCCGTTAGCCCTTAATTAGGTTTAATGCGGCCGGCCGTCTAACGCATCTGTGAAGGTCAGTACAGATTCCCTCCAGCGTTCTCAAACACCTGAACACGTTCATGCGGAAGTTCACACTTGTCGAGTTTGTTTAAGTGCGCTGTAACTATAGGTTACGCAAAGTTTTTTCTTACGCTGAGAATGTGCTGGCGGGTTCGGTGCATCGACATGGTCAGAACAAACATCACGGCTCCGCGCTTTTTCGAGTAACTATATGCGCTCTGCCGAAATAGATTATGGACATCTCTTTTAGACGTACCCATCAAGAATAGCCCCCCCCCCCCCCCCCGAAGGTTGTCTTATCTTTCTCTCCTCGAGAAGTCTCAAGAGTACTGCCTGATCTCAACGCTGTGACGCCCTCCAGTATTTAACGGCGACGACCAACCACGCTGGATAGTATATTCTTGGAGCCTTGGACCTAGTACACTGTGCAGAGATAAATAAACTATGTGAGTAATATAGAGGATTTTTCAAGAAATATGTCCAAAATATTAAAAAAAGTCAGGAAAATGCGATATTTGTTAGCCGCCTTCACCATCGCTTCTTCTGTGGTGGAAGGCATCTTAGGATGGTGAAATACATCGTTTGCGGCAGTAATAAAGTTCAGTTAATTAAGTTTCAATTACTGGAGTCATGTGGCTAGGTCAAAATGGAGAATTCGTTCTTCGTGCGAACAAAGTATCGCAGCTTTGAGATACCGAAAAAGTGGCCTCTAATAATTATTGTGGCTTAATGTAATTTCACCTTGATTTCCCTTATTTTTTTAGAATTGTTCGAGTCTATGATTAACTTGGCTTACCTAGGCAAAACATTGGTTAACTTGGCTAGACGTGGCAAAGGCAAGATGGACTTAGCTTTCCTTTCCTTCATCGCGAGTCGGGCAAACGGTGGGCATAACAGCTCTGCTGTGAAAAAAGAAAGACAGCCAGCAAACTAAACTGCGTAAGATGAACTTACATCTGACTATAACAAATACGCAACGCGGCTACTTGTCGCTGCCCCGTTTCTAAGGGGATGCCACTAATGATCAATATAATATTGACGATCTTGTGTTTCATTTCCGCTCAGTCTGTACAATCTAACAAAATAAAAAAATAATGCTCTTTCACGTTTTCGTGCCAGTTCGAATACTAAAACATTATATAGAAGGTTTGACAGCATTTTACACTCTCTAATGCTTGAAGACCAAAGCCTGTTGCATACTTTTCTGTGCAATAATTTATACAATCAGGGAACAGACTTCTTGCAAGGCATAACGAGCCACCGTGTGAGACAGACGCATCAATATACATAACGTTTCCAGTCGATTCCAAGACTCCTTGGCCATCCATTGAAGCTTTCTGCACCTGACATGGTTTGCGCTGCCTCCGGAATCAGCCACAGTTTTACCAAGTGACGATGCCATTCGATTACGTTACGTGACCCCGCGATGGCGTCACAATATGACGTCATCAATGATGCGCGTCACGTGTTTTTTTTTACCACTACATTTACCTCCCGCGCTTTACTCAAGGGGCCGATCAACCAGACACGTAAAGCGAAGACGTCCCTGGTTGGACGGGGAATCCACACAGGAACATTCTGACCTGGCAAAGAACTTATGCTGCATCATTAGGAAAGCGTTAGAGGCCTCATCAAAACGCAAAAATCAACTGTCGGCGTCCCTCAGCGTCGGCGTCAAAACGAGCGACGCAAAAAGTCGTCATTACGTGACGATGGCACCATATGACCTAATCATGACGTCAAATAGCACCGAAATTCGTGGCGTGATCCCGATGCCAATATGACATTACGTAACGTGACGTCGCGTGATTAAGTCATCAACTGGCATTGTGGCTTGGTCAAAGGTGAGCTCACCACGCAGGTGGAGCAAAACCAGTGTAGGTGGAGAAAGTCTTCGCAAGTGGGCGGCGGATGATCAATGCGTCGACTGAGAAGAAAATGGCTTTTCTCTTGAAGTCGTGTTAGGCAAAAGTATAAGGAACCCTGGGGCAATTAAAGTTTGTATGAACGCTACACCGCTTGAGAAGGCCGAGAGGAGTCGTTTCGAGTTTAGGTTCCGATGCGGTGAACTTCAGCACAATATATGTATTTTTCTGTTTCACTGATGCCTTAGTAAAAATTGATATCAAATACGTTTACCTTATCCGCGAACTTCAAGCTTAGCGAGTGAATGAAAGCTTGCGGAGCTTTGAAAACGAAGCAAAACCTTAGGGCTTATTCAAACAACTTCGCTTTCAAGCAGCGTTTTAATCGAATACAAATATTGATTTCACTTGTAATGATAGGTACGAGGCTATTAATAAAATAATTCCTGACTAAAATTTCATATTTCGCTGGCAGAAGATTGATCGAAAACATTGTTCGCACCATTCTGTTTAGGTTACTCAAAACCGTGCACGTTTCCATTATCCTATTGCCAAGACATTCCATGATCAAATCTTTCTGTACGTTAGTGTAATTAGATCCTTCGCATGATTAGATATTGTGCGTGGAAACCATGTGTTCTACCACGGAGCCAAGCCAGTGCTTAAATCTCCTTAAAAAAAAAAGCTATAATAATGTCACACAGTGTGAAAAGTCTCCTTAACGCATGCAATATTGCGTGGAAGAATCGTAGAATTGCACCAGGAGTCAAAACGTGTGAATATCGCAAAGAGTGAGTGGTTTGAAGCTGTCCACTCATTACAAAGTCTTCAGGTGCGCAGGTGCGCGTAGCAGCTTACGACTGTGTAGTGGGTACGTCGCCAAGTGGGCAATAAACAACTGCACTTTCTGTCGACATTCTAGGATAGTTTGAAATGGCCTAATTTATGCACAAATACCTTCTTTACCTTGCCGCATGGTTTAAGGCGATGCGCACGGGGCCTGATTACGTTATGGCGTTTTACTCTTGAAGGGGAAGCTCAAGCTCCCTCCAAGTATTTTTTTTCTAAATTAACACCTCCATGGTAAATCCCAACGCTTGCGTCTTCTCTGCTATTATTACTTGAAGTGATGTCATAGTTGCTACTGTTTATTGAAAAATGTGGGGCCGATACGCCCTGCTTTTTTTTCTGTTTTTACTACAAGGTATATTTTCTTTTTTTTTAGGTGCCCTACTCCAGAGCTAGGTTATGGCTGCACACTGGTAAATGGTTCTCAGGCCGAATATCCTTGGTGTTGTCCGCAGGCTATATGTTATTGATATTCACTGAAATCCTGACTACTTCCTTTGGGGATCTCTAACTGGATGAGAGCAATCCGTTTTCTCGAAATATTATGGGCACATCACTGCATTAATTTCCAAAGAATAAAGTTCTTAAGAAAAGACTATTCACCGGGAGACCATCCGCAATATTATTTCTTTGTATTTACTTTAGGTAATATTTCAGAAGAGCTAGTCAAATAAATGTTTGATGCAGGCTGTACTGATGCGGGTGAAGTAGCCCGGCACAAATGAATTCCAGCGAATATTTCATGGCAGATGGCACCAAAGAAAAATGGTAGCTAACTTTGTGGACATAATATGTTCAAGACAAAATCTCAAGCTACAGAGTATCAAAACGACAAACTAACAAATCCTGCTATCATATGAGCACAACAAACACAGCATGACCTCTTACAACAGAAAAACAACAATTCGTGTATATATTTTTATAACAGATTGCACATTTACAGCTCAGTGTTACTGAAGCAAAGAAAATAAAATAATGCTCTCGAGATTTCTAATGACATCAGAAGCATCAACATGGGCCCACGAGCAAACTTAGTCGGAAAGCGCCTCCCGCACGTCGTGGCCGCGTCAAGCTTTCGTCAACAACACAGCGAAGGTCTATGACAGCTATCGGCGTCTCGATGTGTTGCGCGTTGCGTCGAGAAGGTCACCATTCGCTCGCTGAGATTTATGATCGCGCCGTTCTCTCGAAGGAAGTCCATGGCAAGGATGAGCTAACGAGTACAGTCACGGAGTACGAGGCAGGTGACAACAAATGTCGACGCACGGATTCTCACAGCGACCCAATGGTGTAACAGTGTGTCCTCCAGCTGTGCGAATGCGTGTTTCCACTCCAAGGTGTCATCACTTTCTTAAGACTACTTGAGAAAAATGTATTTAGATTTCGAAGCCTAGAACGGGAGCCTTGTTCACAATTTTAACACGAAAGTGTTTTATGCCGGGGTCCACCAAGATTTGAGTGACGTATTTCCGTCACGGAAATGACGTTGAAAAAATACGCATGATCAGAAGACAAAGAAAAAAAAGGTTCCGTCAGCGGGAGTCGAACCTACGACCTCTTGGTCCGCGACAACAGATGCCGGACACGCTATCCACTGCGCCACGGTCACTTTTTTTTCCTTATTGCAGGGCTTCAGTTTTCAACAGGGACATGGAAGTACATACATTCTGTCTACAATTGTTTCATATACAACAGTGTTTCCATGCGAGGTACCCACTCGGGTACATCCTTTTGCATTTTTTGCATTTCAAGAAACGAAGTCAGCGACTCGCGAAAGTACTCTATGGCTCGTCGAGCATCAACATCAGCATGACGTACAGCCATTCGGGACCTCCAGATACTATGCAGAGCCAATACCATTCTAATATCATAGGGAAAACCATCATCATTTTCAATATACTCTGTAGGCGTTAAAAAAAAAGCCTTTTATATCTACCACTGTCCTCTCACAGTGCTGTTGCTCAAGTGAAGTAATGCGTTATAACCGTGAGATGCACGATTAGTTCCTTCAAGGCGTCGTTTCTACGCGTCCATCCCATTCGGCGCGTTTCTAATAGGAAAAGTGCAATTTTGGCAACGCGTTAACACACTGCCAGGCGGCGACCTTACCCCCCAGCATCGGCCTCGATCAGAGCATCCGTCCATACCAAAAATTGCTCTGCAACGCGCGAGCGCGTTGCGTAGCCGTAGCTCCGCGTTCCCAACTTAAGCTCGCCCCGCGGTAAACCGCAGCCGGCAGACGGGGAAGACTCGACGCGCGTTGCGTTTCCCTCTGGTCGGGCAGTGTCGTTCAATAACTCTAACATGCCGCGAGTAGGCGACCTTAGCCAAAGTTAGCCCAAGTTCGGCGTCCACTCAGTGACGCTCTTCTGGCTGTCACACCGCTTTAATTCCGCTCTCACCGTACAGCTACCACAAGCATCTATGATCACAAGGTCATAGATGCTTGTGGTTTAATCATTGATCATGAACTTAAGTCGTCGGGATACAGATGTGCCACCAAGCGTTAGCGTGCATGCATCCACGTTAAACGCTGCTATAACTTTCAAACACTAATAGACGTTGTGCAAGCTATCTTATATTAATGTACTGTAAACATTCAACTACTTCTGTGAGGAGACGTTTCACTTTCGTGTTATACCGATTCCTATGACGGAGGGATCAACCACGTTTTTTTTTCTGTTGTGGTCGGCGTCCTCGTCTTTTCATTCAATTATTCTTCCCGACCAGACGGGTGTCCGTCGAAGCCTTGATTTCAGGTGGTATGTAGATACGACTACCACTAATATAAGGCAGGTAGAATTTTTCATTTCATTCCATATTTTATTCAGACAAGCAATATACATATGGTATCAGCGTAAAGCCGAAGGAAGCCTGACAAAGCTCCGATTAACCGCGCACACACATGAATAACCAGTCACACATGGCAAAACAAATAGGAATATACGGTAGAATCAAGCGTGTCGATTATTCCAGAAATCAGGCCAGTAGAGGGGAAACATCAATACGCAAAAATATGCATAATAAGGAGAATGACTCACACAAAACAATAACTACAAAAAGAAACGCATTTTTTTTGTAGAACACCTGATTTTTTTAAATAGCATTTCGGATTAGCTGGGACACCGGCATGTATGCGCAGACAAACGTGCGCTCCAGAACGCTGTTATTCGATGAGGCTACCGATCTGTCGTGGAGTACCGTTGATAAAATATTACATTTAAAATGCAGCCCACTCTAGATAACCCGATTTTCAAGCATTTATCGTGTGCTGAAATTGGCCTAGTTCTTTCTTCCGACAAAAAATAAAAGCACGCGAAACACGCCATATGTGAAATAGACAAGCACTAGCCGCACTCAAACGCTTACAAGCGTTCTTTGATCGATACACGGCTGTCTATGTTTTATATATATTGTAATGGCGAAACAGAGACAACACCCGTTCACTAATATATATATATATATATATATATATATATATATATATATATATATATATATATATATATATGTGCGTGTGCGTGCGTGCGTGCGTGCATGCGTGTGTGTGTGTGTGCGATGATTACTAAATGTCGCTAGTGCTGGCAATGCGGAAGGCAATGCGGAAGACAATGCGGAATCTTAGCTAATGTATTGCAGAGACCAATCATGTCACCGTAGAGCCACGTCATTTCTCAACGCAACGTTGGTTTCTCCCCTTTACACGAAGCATCGAAAGGAGTATACCTCGCGAAAGGGCTCCGCGGCGCACATACAACTCAACTTTGTGGACATTCTGGAGAATTTCTAAACGATAACAAGCCTTCTAGAATTGTAAGTACATGCCATTTAACAGCGATGCTGTATTTGATTAGACGTTTTAAAAATCTGGTGGTCAGTGAGTGTGCAGACACTACAAGAAGAAGAAATGTTAGCACATGCTATCTCTAACGGTTTCAGCGCTTGCACTAGCGTCGCTTCAGGTTTTGTCACTATATATAGCTAGGGATGACGCCCGCCGTGTCGTGAAAAGCTACCCGCAGAATCTTTTTGATGGTCTTAATAATCTATAAGCTGGTGTCCCCAAAAGCAAAGCTTGAAGCCCGCAACTCCAAGCTCGTGATACACACGACAGCCTCACGTTTCAGCCTCCCTGGTTAACCATCTATATGGATTGCTTGGGTGGTGATTTTTGTTTTTTGGTAATGAAACCACGTACTCTCCACTGCCGACACAAAGATGCAGGCAGTTATGCGCGTCGATATGATTACGAAGATTATTTCGGTGTAAAAACTGCGGGTACTTCGATAGAGTTACCCTGATACTCAATTAGAACGCAGTCTGAAAATGTTGCCGGATTTTCTTTGTAGTAACCTCCTGCGAACACATGAGTAAAACATTATCGCTTTCCATATGCCTAATGCGAATTACAAGTACCATGTAGGAAAGAAAAGAATCATTATCTCTTTCCTGCCTAATGTCGTCTGTAACTACTGAGCATGCGAAGCCGACAAGTATTGATTGATCTTTTTGAACGTCGTGCCGGTCGCTCATCTTGGAGGCCACGTGCCACTGACGACCTTCGCAATAGCACACGCACCTTTCCTTCAATCGTTCATTCAGCGCTTTTCCGTGGCCTCCGTGATCATCTGCGACACAACGCCGTTGTAACATAGCACTGCCGGAGCCTGATCACGGAGGCCGCGGCTTTCCTAAACAAGCTAGATTGGCAAGTTGTGTGGTGAAGCTTTACTGCTGTTCTTCTTTGAATGAGCCTCATAGGCGATGATGTAGCAGTTTTAAATGTAGCTCGGTGCTGTATTCAACCCCTAGTTGAAATGTTGGCCGTGGTGGCATTCATTCCTCAACACGTACTCATGACTTCAACGTATCTTCTTATCAAGTTTTATTTTGTTTTAATGAATCATGCTAGAAACTTAGAAAACGCATAACATTTCAAGTTCAACATGTTGCATTGGTGGGCGCGTTGGTGTTAATCCATAGTGATTTGTCAGCGCAAAACGCCAGCACAAGACGGAAGAAAGTGAAAAGTGCCTCTTTCATCTGAGACCATTTATGTCAGGATACTCGCTTCCTTACAATTACCAAGGACACATACGGAATAAAATTTTCTTAAGAGTGGAAACAAACCACGCGCTATTTATAAAGAGGAATGGTACTGATTGGACAACTTAAAACGTTTTTCAAGCTTGGTACCATGTTCACCGTTCGCAAGGCCTATCTGGACTACAAAATTTTATGACAATAAAAATAATGTTTTTTTTATCTTATAACCCAAATAAAAGCGGTGTTTCTATTATTCCTAGTTGGTAATGTGAACACCTGATGAGAACAACGCGGCTTTCAAGCGTACGACACCGACTTTTTTTATGGCACCGGAAGGAGATTTGAGCTTCAATGCTCACTTAATTGCAGGGATGCTCTTAGAGAGAGAGAGAGAGGGGGGGGGGGGGGACGAGGAAGACCAGGAGGTTAACCATGTAATAGCATCAGCTTTGTCACCCTTCACATGGGGCGGGAAAATAGCGCTATGTCAGAGGGTGTAGAGGGAGAACAAAAACACATGAAAAAACAAGGAGCTCAGCTTGCCCTACAGGTGCAAGGCTAGAGCAAAAAGCATCATTTGTAGTCAACGCAGTTTCGTCCATGCTTTGCTAGGCTTGGCTAAATTTTGCCACGAAACATGTCACATGAGTAGTTACGTAATTTTGGCCGGAACAGGTGACGTGGACAGTTGTTACGCCTTTTTTAAACTGTACTGTGGGCAGTTGCCCAGAATACAGTTATAAAGCCTGTACAAGTGTTTATTCATATTGTGCACAGTATGTACATGTATTTATTCATTGTCTCAGTAGTCACACTCTACGGTCTCAGCCATCCCAATGCGACACGCATAGGCGTTCGTAAACGCAACGCCCAACCATGGTCTACACAAAAATTGGCTTCAGAAATTTTCAGATTTTCATGTCTCCAATAAAGTGATTTTAACTGGTTCAAGTGCTGTTTTAGGAGAGGAAGAGTCATCAGGTATTGTGAATAAACTTATTTGCATTTTTTTTGTGCTTAGAACACTATTAGCTCATATTTCTCGCCAATGTACATATCGAGAGCACATCTGCACCATCGATTTCGGTACTCGTGAGTTAATTTACGCCCAGATGCTGTACAATGCACATGGTTAGTGGGATTGAACTGCCGGATACCGGCTGCACAAACATCTTTAATTTCTACGACAAGCAAGCTGACCCATTTTCTCAACAAATCAGGACTGTACATTCTAATCTGACGTCCATCCTATGCTTTCCTTGATGTAGAGTAATATTGAATAGTGATGTTACATTTTGAACCAGAGTAATCATTCGTGGAATAGCGAGGTAACTCATTTGCTGACAAGACTAAAAACAATGAGAAATTTTGCGTAACGCATTGCGCGGAGAGATTTGCTTAACGTTAGGAACCATCTGCTCCCTATTTAACCACGACTTTTAACCTTTACATGAAGCATGCAAAGAGTGTTGTCATTCGGAATTGCCAGAGGTGCTGCGTGGCGTGCCGAACACAAGGCTTGTGGCAAGCTTCGAGAACCTGTAAGAGCTTTTACGTACTCCAACGTTACAAATGCATGTTCTTTTTTTGTGTGTATGAACATGCGTACTATCGGCGGCTGTCACAAGTACATACTAGAGTAGAAGGGTAAGGTTGGAAACTTCGTTTCTGGGAACGCATTGTAGGCTCTGGGTCAATGGCTGTTTTCAGCAATATGGTGTTCAGAAATGTATTGCAAAAGCAGGTAATTGCAAGCTGTACTATATGTACGTACTCCCTTCAGGCTAGGCTGGTACGAGAGATAAATATTATTTCTTTAAAAGTGCGCCATCAAAAAAAACTGTAGCGCTTATACCCTATTTTCAAAACTGTTTTGCCAACACGAGGGAAAACAAGATATTTCGATACAAGTGCATATGACCTTGCGCTCAAGTTTACGGTTATTTTCGCACGTATTAGCTGATAAATTCGCACGCATTATACGGACTATCAGAAACAGGAATGTCCTAGTGTGAATCGTTCTATTGCAAAGTTAACTTCGGGAATGCCAACTGCCCATTTCCACGTCATTTTCTTTGTTTCTTTCAGTTCGCTATATGTATTTTCTTCCTTGCTCACTTTTGTTTTCGGGCAACCATTTCTTTATTTGCGCTACAGAACTTATTGAAATGGAGTATTCAGAGGAGATACAAAGCTCTACCTTCTCACAGCAGGTCAACTAGAACAGAATAAAGCACATCATACGCACACAGACACACACACGAGAGCAACACGAGCATATACACGCACATGGACGTGTGTCTGCGTGCGTGCGTATGCTTCCCTTATTGTCTGCCCCACGTTTCAAGCTGAACGAGCCGCCTTGATCACCGCACTGCGCATCGAGCTCTTCGGAAACCTATGCACTGCAGATAAGCTCGAAGGACGCTTGAGCTTCGCCTTCAAGAATGCAACCCGATAGCGCAATAGGTCCCGTGCGCAACGCCTTCTAAATTGCTAGCCTTGCTTCTGCTCTTGGTGCACGCCTTAACCGTGCAGTAAGGGAAACAGAGGACTCTCCGCGTAACATTTGCCGTTTCAAACTATATATATCCTAGACTGCCTATTGCAAGTATAGTTCTTTGTTAAGTGCCCACTACACCATAATTCTTTCACTTGCGAATCAGTGATGGGCCCATTAAGTGTCCGTTAGGCAACATGCGAACCTACGCAGCTGCTCACTTTGTTTGTAATTTCGCACTTGACGATAATTAAATATGTCGGCGCTTTGTAATGGGTTGGCCTTGAAAACATCCACTCATTGCGCTATGCGCATGTTTTGACGCCTTGAGCGATTTTATGTTTCTGCCACGCCATATTACTTACATGCGCTAAGCTGACTCCTTCCACTACATGGCATTCAGAAGTGTTTCTTTCCGAAGCAGTTTCTAGCAGTAACGTTGCTCTGTGGCATGAAGCATGCTTGCCACGCAGATAGCCCGGGTTCGATTCTTACTCGAATAAAAGATTTTACTATTTCTTTTATTAGCGTTTTGTTCAGTTCTTGACGATGATTTTTCGCTCACAACCAACGACACCAACAGCGGCGGCAACACCACAATTTCTTCGAAACAAGCCCTTTAACGCTATCGGGGTAAGAACGAGGAATGGTACCAGAATGCACATTATTTGAACAATATCTTGACCACTAATTACATTTTAACATATTTTGCTGAAGGTGAGTGATCTGTGAAGGCGTTCAAAAATTCAGCTTTCACTTCTTTTACTTTCAACTTTTTTTCTGTCAGGTCGCCTTCGTGGAAAAATATTCCGGCTGAAAAGAAGAACGATGTTTTTCCTCATATTTTCGCTAGCCATGGTGCTTATTTCAGCTGCCGAAGTGGACAACAGAAGAAAGTTAGCCCCAAGACCTCTCGAGAGAGTTTTATTATCCGCCGTAGTAAAGGATGGTGCGTATAGTACTTAGACCTATCCTCCTCTTTACGCATGTAGCACATACATTCATTTGATGCATTTTCGTTATTGAGGCGTGTCTTGCCAGTTCTGTGCCTGATTCTCCGCGTGGTCTTAAAGCGACAGAGTTGAAGTGCTGGAATGGTGACGTGGGCTTTGGCAGGCAAACGCGCCAGGCACCCCTCGGAAACAATGCAAGCCAAACTAGTCCAAGTTATTGCCCTAATAAGGTGTCCTAAACACACAACACGCTTTGGTGGCCATTAGAAAGAAAGAGGCATCAAGACCGAGGAGCAAGAGAGAATTTGTTCGCCAAAGTCCAGTAAAGGCCACCTACCTCCCAAAAAACGAGAGGATCACACAAATGACAGCGTAATCACATCGTTCACACCACCATGCAATATCCGCGAAATATGTAGTAGTACTAAGGCAGCTTTATATAATCTATTGCAGTGAACAGGACTTCCTGGTGGTGCATCCACATGTCCCGTCTTCCGAGAGGCATGAGATCGACCTTACTAGGGCTTTCCTGTGGAAACACTGCACGCTGATACCCGGTTCTTGACGCTGCTATTCAGGGGTTACAGCCGGTGTCTCGCGCCCTTTGCTTGCCTTATATATATCCGTGTTCATCCTGCGTATGAAGCGTGGAGTAAGATAAGAGGGGAGCGCAGACTCCGCTCGTCTTTAAGGGCCACATTCTGCAAAGCCGGTTTCTGCTTGACAGCGTGTCTGCCAGATGAAGCTACGAATCAGGAAATGCTGCAGAGAAGGAAAGCTGGTCTTTGAAATAAGGAAAGTAGCATGGCCACGCATGACCCAAGCCCCGGTCACTCTGTGGCATCTATAGCCCACTTTACTGGTAGCTTTCGGTGCTGCCATATTGGGCTGCTGCCTTACCATTTTCTATCTTTAACTAAACGAACACATCGTGGAATACGGTTGACGCATTCGCATAAAAACGGCTGGGTTATTGCGTACGGCGTTTCATGACGTCACTAAACGTCGCGATACACGAAACTAGGAAAACATTCGCTTAACAGCCAAAGATAGTGGTGCCTATGTGTCTTACGTAAAATATAGTCTATAGAAATGTCCGCCTCGGTGGATCAGTGGCTAGGGTGCTCGGCTGCTGACCCGAAGGTCGCGGGTTCGATCCCGGCCGCGGCGGTCGCATTTCGATGGAGGCGTGGTAGAGGCCCGTGTACTGTGCGATGTCAGTGCAAGTTAAAGAACACCAGATGGTCAAAATTTCCGGAGCCCTCCACTACGGCGTCTCTCATAATCATCTCGTGGTTTTGGGACGTTAAAACCCCAGATATTATTATTACATCTATAGGAATGGCGCACGGCCATGCTTTTCCGACGTTCCCGCGTCTTCTTGTCTGTCCATTTTGTTGGGTGCTATACGCCGCGGTCGGTCTCCGCCAGTCAGCGCATGCGCGCATGAAAGCCAGTAGTTGAGGAATTTCACGCTTATAGACAGATGACGCTAGCAAAGGGAGTGGTCGGCTGGAAAAAGATAGGGGAAGAGAGAACATGTGCGAAAGGAGCGGAGGGAAAGAGCAAAGGGATGAGCTAGACCCCCACGTAGACGCTGCACGGTTTTTCCGGAGCGGATGGGTTGTGCGGT
>JALIZH010026193.1:0-15207 GCA_030522465.1 Rhipicephalus appendiculatus
AAATTGAGTTCAGGTTTCATAGTGCAAAGAAGAGAAAAACAGCGCTAAAATCTTTGCAAACACAGTTGCGGGCACGGCACTCATCAAAACATGTCTTCAAATGTGCTCGTCTTTGCTTGCTTACAGATTCCGATGATCATTTCTGCAACCAGCACGGCTTTTCCAAGTTTGTTTCACTCGTGCGAACATCTTTCAACAAGCGTTCACGTGGTTCCCATAGAGCCAGCAGCCTACGTCATCGACGAGCCATTGTGTGACTACGTGGTCCAATCAAGGATGGGTGTACACGCCCCTCAACCGTACATAAGGAACGTCTCGGATCCACACGGACTCAGTTGCGGGCACGGCACTCATCAAAACATGCATGTCTTCAAATGTGCTCGTCTTTGCTTGCTTACAGGTGAGACGGAGCTTTTCGAGTTTTCGAAGTGATGAACTGTTTCTTATAGTCGTGCCGTGCCCCAACACGCTATTGTCGTTATCCTGTGATTGCTGGTTTATGCTGCTGAAATTGACTACACAGTAAAAACATTTACACCCTTAAGGGTGTAATACGGGTGTTTGAGTTAAAAGCACCCTTATGAACACCCTTATTACACCCTTATTTTCACAATTAGGGTGTTGGTAAGTAAAACACCCTTGCAACACCCCATTTACACCCTCATCTGAGGGGGTGTTATGAACAAGGCTACAAATGTACGACATTTCTGGGCAGGCTTTGCTTATATTTTAAGTATACATGAACCGTCTTGATACCAGCAAGACCCATCCTATTAGCTCCTTGCGGTTCTATAGTAACGAATCGAAGTGCGAAGTAATGGAAGCGAAACACAGTGTTCATTCATAAAGCGCGCGAACTACAACGACGGAACACACAACTTATCCAATAGGATCAGGGTCAATCCTGCCGTATGTGTTCCTCTCGTCTGTCGTTTGCGTGTTTTGTGAATACTGAAAAAGTGAACTAACTAGCCCGAATCAAGGTAATGTTGCGCACATTGCCTCCCCCCCCCCCCCCTTAAGAGCGATGCTCTTAAAGCTGGAGGTAAAACGTCGGCCATCTGCAAAATACCCTTTGCGCAGTTGACTAGCCATAACCTCGACGGCAACGGGACATCAGGTCCCTTAAAAATGTACATTGACGTGATGGATTTTGAGCCGGGCACGTTTTATTTAACTGTTGCGAATATTCCTCTTCGTGCTGCACATTCTTCGTCAAGTGCATCAGAAAAATTAAAAGGAGGACACCGACTATAAAGAAGAATTCGAAAAAGACGTTTCGGTTCCCCTGACACAGCCTGGCTCACAATGACGGGGAGCCTTGCTGACTAGATTGCGAACAAGGTTTTCGTCAGGGGCACCGAAACGCCTTTTTTCGCATTTTGTTTTTACGGCGGGTGCCCTTCTTTAAAGGGACTGTCTACCGCTCGGAAAATTTTTTCTGATTGTGGCGAAAATGAGACGATCGTTCATCACATCGGCGGCAATGAGCATGCTTTTGTTCCACAAAAAAAAGAATTATAATTTTTATTTGACGTCGAAAGTCGACAAAGAATGACCGCTAGCGTTACCAAACAGCGATGTGGTTCAATCTATTGGTCGGACAAGAAATCCTCGCAGGTAGACTCATTTTGCTTAAAAACAAACATGTGTAACTTGAAATTGTATTTTACGCACTTGAGGCAGCTTTAGGTTGCGCCAAAGAGTAATTATTGCTTTTTTCCTCACGCGTTCAGAGAGGCGCTCGGTGGCGCTGCCGGCGGCGCGTTCGCCTGCCTGCCTACGGCGGCGAAACGCGAGCACTGCGTCCGGCACCGCTCATAAGAAAAAAAAATTGTCTTCGGCGAATAGCAGCGTGACTGACTTCAGGGAATTTTCGAACCATGCCCGTGAGTCCAACGTAATCTAGTAACGTAACACGAGTCCTCATCAGTAAAGTGCACACTATTCACCAAGGTGCTACATTGAAGAAGATTTTGCCATCACGTTCCGCTTCACCAGGGCGTCCATGCTGGCTCTCATATCGCGTATACAACACAGAACACCTAAACATAACTGAAAGACAGCAGGAACCTTCTGTTGTTTTGTGAAGCACTCCTCATGTTCATTTTAGTAGCGCGGTTGGCATGAGTGGAACCACTACAGTTCGTTTCACAACCCCGGCGTACCAGTGTTGCTGGAACAGACCAACTTTTCCGCTCGACCGCGGTGGTTTTTCAGGCAGACTGAACAAAGCTGGAGAAACCGCTGTAATAATACTTTATCTGACGATATGCGTGCTTAAACGACCACTGCGGTATTTGTTTTATTATTAAACAAAAATTGATGAAGTCTGCAAAAAGAGCGCGCGGTTTCAGTTTGCGACTTTCACCGGCACTACAGTCGTCATCGCCTCCACCAACCAGTGTTGTGGGCATTCATCCCACCAATGGAAGAGGACCGAATGCAGATCGCAAAATTCTGTTTTAAAAATTTCTACTCACTTTCCAGAGAAACCGCTGCAAGGTTCGGCACTTCAGACGGTACGCTTTTCATTGCGATACAAAACATAAAAGTGATGAACGACGGTAGACAGTCCCTTTAAATTTTATGATGTTACTTCCCGAGCAGACGTGCTTCCATTAAAACCTCAGCTTCATTAAGTACGAGAAGTCAACAGTACTGCACCCTCTTCAGTGGTCGTCTTGTTCGAAGGACTGCAAGCAAAGTACAAATAGGTGTTCTCTTCAAATAGTGCGACGATCCATGCATGCAATGTTGCGTGGAGCAATGTCTTGCGCAAATTGAAGGCGCTCATGAAATATCGCCTGCGTGGCCATGAATGCACAGTCGCGCAGTCTCTACAGGAGCTGCGACTGGGCACCATCCGCGTACGCTGAGCCAGGTGTCAGCCATGGGAGGGGAGTTAGGGGCAAAAGTGCTCCCCGCCCCCCTGGCCACACACACCTTGATTTTGCAGCCCTAACACTGCTTGCTTCATGTTTATGTTTCATTTAATTCGTATTGCTATAAGTTCTGCGTCAATAAAGCAGTAATTAAAGCTTGCACTGTCGGCGCAGAGCGCTACGAAGCTCGGCGACGAGTGTGGCGAGGATGAAGAAGCGAAGCAGCGCGACAGGAAAGACGACGCAAGGTGCTAGACAATGACCCAGCGAGTGGAATCACATTTTTAGGTTTAGTGGAATCACATTATCATCGCTATACCACAGCTAATACAGAACTTAGCAAAAGTGACTCTAAAGCTATGCAAAAGCCGTTAGCTCCGCTGTTTCACCAGTCTTCACGACGTTAAGTGAAGCTGCGCTAAATCTTGCTCTTGAATACTACATTCGTGCGCGGTGACATGCAGCCCGTGCAATCCTTTCAACATCGTCGTAATGCTCACTGCGATTCGAATACGCTGTTAAAGAAGCATAACGAAATAGGCCGCAGAAAGAGAGCTGCGGCCGCGCAATCCAACAACGGCTGGAGCAAACGTTGCCGGCGCCGCGAGGCGCCTATTAGTCTCGTCGCCTAGGCAACCTCGGCTCCCTGACCGCCGCGCGTGCGCAGCGCGCGGGACTATGAACCACGTGACTCAATGCGCTTGCGAAAATCTCTCCGGCAGTCTTCGGTTTTTGTGCGTGTGGAGCGCGTCGTTCTCGATTAGGCAAGTTTAGCAGTCGGTGTTTTTTTTTTGTTTGTTTGAAATGTGCCTACGCTCTGTGCTCGTGCTTTGTGTTCTGCAAGTGCTGCTTATTAGGAAGATGCACTGTACTGAAGGGGAGGCCTGCAGCTTCATATCGTGGACCACTCGAAGTGAAACGGTATGTACCGGTCTCATGTTGCTGTGGTCAGCGCTTTAACTGCGTGAGCACGATAATAACGCCGTCAACTGAGTTTTTCTTAACTAGTGGAGGATAAGTCAGCATTTGTTTACGTAGCGAGCATATTTGTGTGTATTGTTTCATCGGGATGATGGCAAAGTTGTGTGATGTTAAGTGCGGGCAAGCTTACCTTTCTTTGGAGTTGAAAGCAGAGTGCGCATGCGCGGCTGTGATTCGGCGAGGGATTTGAACTGAGTTGTGGCGGCGCCCTTCTGTGTTGGCAGTGGTGTTTGGTGCCCCGCTCGCGATGAACATCTATTTTGGTTTAATAATAGTTGAGAGGGGATGGCGCCTGTTTGCTCTAAGCGTCAACTATGTCTAAGGCGCGTATGCTTGGGCATGTTAATTCATGTGCACTTTTTTTAGCGCACAAAAGGACCAAGGACGGAAAACAAGGGCGTGGTGTCCGCGTCGTTCTTTTCCGTCCCTGTTCGTTTTGCGCTAAAACTAACGCGATACTCGGGTTGACGCTTGTGGGTGATAACACATCATATTGCTTCGTGTTAGGTGCGCCTCGCGAAGCTCGCCTACGTGCTAATACATTCCGTTTCGTTAAATTCGTACCGATCTTTTCGTTCACCCGCAATGTAGGTTGCGGGATACTGCCGGCACCCGTGCATGTGGAGCCGTTCGTTAAACCTGTGTTTGAACGGATCTTTCATGTGTGTGTGACCAAATAGCCGTACCTTACCTGTGCAACCGCCAGTTTGAGCATAAGTGCTGGCGTTCGAACACAATTTATTTTATTCTGCTTGTGTCCACCATGTGTAGCTTTCGTTGTATTGTTCTGGTTATTAAAGGGACCCTGAAACGGTTTTGACGATTTTGTACAAACACATTGAGCCAGTAGACCAAGTCCTAAGGCTCATTTACAGACTAATTTAAGCTCTCTGCGTACACTGTGTAATTGATTACAACGCTATAAAGCTGCGAATCGCTGCAGATCACTGCGGCTCAGCCCAACGCGTTTTCAACCGCCCCTCCCCAGTATGACACGCAGTCTGCGCACGATCTGATTGGCTGCGGTGTGCGCGCACGAAAAATTGGCTGGTAGGGTGGCGGCACCTGTCGGAGCAGATATCAACCCCTCCGCGATGTCTCTGTTGCCAGACGGCGTGCGTGCTGCCGGGCGCACTGGGGCTATGGTCTCCGAGATGCACGCAACCTGTCGGCGTGCAGTCTCGGAGGTCATCACCGGGCGAAGCTCAAATCATCGAGTGTGCTCACATGAGCTCTGCGATCGCCAGCGATGCCAGCGTGTATCATGAGTTGAGGAGGCAAGGCAGGGGTAAGAAGGAGGGTATGATATAATTGGCCGTAGCCGCCTTGGTACACGGCGTGCAGCGAAATTTGTGGTGCCAATGGTTCGATGATGCTCTAGCCTAAACGCTGACAAAGCTTCAAATAACCGTTTCAGGGTCCCTTTAAGAGTTATTCACTTCACCCCATTTTGGTGTTTTAACTGCGCTAAGTACTTTTACGTGTAGAAATATAAAACGCAGTTTGTACCACCACCTGCAATGACATTTTCTGATAAACGCCAGACCTAATAGTTTATCCGATATTGCAAGTTCTCTATTCATACACTACAGATGTTAAAGGGATTGGTGCTATGTCAAGCATATCAGTATTTTCTGTTGCTCAAAACTCGCCATAATGTTATACATACTGCACGATATGCATGCATGTGTTGCTACAAAGCTACAAAAATGTCAGATTACGCAGCGTATTTATCTGAGAACACAACAAATATAGAATGATTTTTTCGAGATCTTGGCATCAATTGAAACAATTCAATAACTTAAGGAATCTGTTTCACCGAATGATTATTGTGTATTACTAAATTCCGGTCAATAGCGTTCAGGATTCTGGTTATTGGCGATTGTCGGAGAAGCTTACATACTTTTGCTTACAGCGCCCGTCCTCGTGTCATCTTCCTTCGTCCTGTCTTTGCGCTGTTTTGTCAAGTTTTAAGTTATATACTAACTAGCCCACCTTTCGCCGCTTCTCCAGTTTACATACTTTATTGTGATGACATGTGATTCATGATCGGTGCTTTGTAAGTCTCGGAATTCCTGCCTCTTTTTCCCCGCACAGCCACTAAACAGACTATGCTGCATTATTAGTAAGGAGTTCTGCTTTTTTAGCTAACCAGGATCATTGAAACGAATGACCATAATTTAGCAGTAGGGAATAGTCAGTGAGTGAAAGCAATTTCTTACATTATATAAGCGTGTCAATGTGAGCCGCCTGAAGAACACTACTTCAGTTCTATTCGCAAGCGAACACATAACTACACAGAACTTAATTTTACATGTTACCTGCACTGGATACATGATGAATGTGAATACCGTCGTGTATGCGCAGTGGTATTGTGCTTTTTTGTAATAAATAAAATATTTATACGGCGCGCATAGCATTGCATTCCCTTTAAGAAACACATCGTATGAGTACCGTGGTATATCTGCAGCAATTCACATTTGCCTATGTGGATGCATACTTATGCATAGAACTCAACTTTCACTTAGACGTGACGATGCATAAAGCTAATGGGGCAGCGTCGCCTAGGAGCTGTATACCTTTGCATTGGTGCGCGAGCAGGCTAAAAGGGTAAAGTTCATATCTTCGGCAACAAAGGCGTAAAAAGTTCTGCCACAGAACGCTTCTGATTGCATTTATTGCGCAGCATACTCCCCCCCCCCCCCCTTTTTTTTTTTGCATTTGTAACTGTGTGGAGTCCGATGCCACTGGATATGCTGGAATGCACTGCATTTATACCTACACATAGCTAAGAAGGCAATTGGTCTTGTCAGGAGCATAATGTATGTTACACTCTTTGTAAAATTTTTGGTCATTGCTCCTTATGTATTTATTTTAGGTTTCCGGGAACAAATTGGCTGTACAGAAAGAACAGCCTGGTCCCACTTCTGTCGAAGGAACCAGTCATCTGAGCAGCTGAAGATGGGTTGTGCAACCGCAGCAGTGAAGAGCTGTGGTTTTGTAATGTGCAAGTGTATGAACAATCGCATTACGTTAATCTGACCCCTATTACACAACCTTGTCAAATGTTGTGATTGTGAAATGTCCAAGTTTATACACTCTTACATATAGTGGGCTGTAAATAAGCCTTCAGCAAGTTTGTAGCAATGCCTTTTCGCAGTGTTCATAGCGCGCACATGCTAGAAATAGTACCTCACTCGCTTATATAGTCATTCTACTTTGTGGTTTGTGACTCAGTGCTTTGTGACTTTTTTTGCAGCAGTTATAATAACTGAGGTCATTTACTGTTGAAATTTTGCTCAACAAAACTGCCAGTACCTGTCAGTAAAATCACTGTATCGAATATTGTTTTGGAATTTATTTTTGAGTGTTATGACAAGATTTCATTTTGTAACGATTTATTTTAAAACAAATAAATTAATACTCATATTTCTTTCAATTGCCAATGATTCTGTTGTCCTTGCTTGGAAAGGGATAATCCTTAAAATTTGTCTGAGCACGCCTATGTAAAATTTCATTCTACTGTTTTGATGCAGGTCATGTTTCTGCAGTGTGGTTGTGATCATACTACATGCATTTCCTGCATATCGCATTCAGTATGAGCTGTAACATGCAAGCCATAATCATCTTGTGCACCTGTTTTTGTTGGAACCACAATCCATTGCTTTTGAGTAGGTGGGAAAAGTTTCATCATTCCAGCAATGTGAACAGTCTTCTACTTCACTCATGTACTTTCCCAAAAAAGAGATAATATGGAGGCCTGCTGAGCTAAACGACATTCTGAGTTTATATAATGTTACGTGAGTTGTTACAGAGAATCGCTGCTTGTGTATCAGCTACAGCTGTTGGGTGGCAACGCCAAGACAGTCGACGACAGCCACACTGGCGTGGGCACTGCTGCATTTTTTGAAACCTTTTATCAATTGATTTTTTGTCAAGGGATTGCACATTTCTGAATCATCTCCTTAACTGGAGAATTCTTTCTAGGGTGCACCTGAAGGGACCGGATACACGCTGATGTCTGTAGTGCCCCAAGGGTGCTGGCTGGGAAGAAGTATATGTGCTTCCCCCTTACACTGCCACCCTTTCAAGGGTGTTTTTGTGTATTACACCCCACTCGAACGGGTGTAGCTTATTGTAACACCCATAGTTTAGGGGTGTTCATAAACACCCATTAAAGTAGGGTGTAGTCTCTCCTTACACCCTACGTTTTTAAGGGGTGTTTCTAAACACCCTATGTTTAGGGTGTTTCTAAACACCCTAAAAGGGTGTTGCCCATGGGACAAAAAAAATTACACCCTTAAGGGTGTAAAATTTTTTACTGTGTAGTAGCGGTGATATTGAAACAAACCCCGGTCCCGCTGTACTCGAAGAAAAAAATTGAACAAATTTTGCAAACATTGAAAGAACAGACGAAGACACTTACTGATATAAAACGTGATCAATTTTGCGCTTCAGAAGGAGGTCAAAGATAATGGCAGCGTCATAAAAAGATTTGAGGAAAGATTATCTACGATTGAGTCATCCCTTCCGAAATTGGTCGAAACGCAAGAGGTGGTTTCCGCTTTAACTGAGCAGGTTGCTGTGCTTTCTCGAAAGTTTGACGACCTGGAAAACCGGCAACGAAGAAATAACTTGATACTTCATGGCCTTCCCGAGAAAATGAATGAATCAGCCGACGAACTGCTTGAAGCTGTAAACCAAAAACTTTTTTCTGTCATAGGTGTAAGCCCAGACAGTGTAGAACGCATGCACAGGCTTGGAAAGAAGCGAGACCATCACCGGCCAGTTATATTTCGCTTATACAACTTCAAAGAAAAGAACGAGATCTTGATGAAATGTTCGAAACTGAAAGGAACAGGTCTTTCATTAAGTGAAGACTTTTCAAAGCGCGTACTTTACTGTCGCAAGCGTCTTTGGGAGAGCGCAAAAGAAGAAAAACGAAGCGGTGCGCGCGTGCGCCTTGTTCACGACAAACTTTATGTGAACAAAGATACGTACTTCTGGGACGAAGACAGCGCTTCCAGGAAGTCGTGCTTAGCTGCTGGTAATTCCTCAAACCTCGTGAAAACTCCGCAACGCGGGTACTACTCCTGATGCAGTGACAGTTATTAATCTCAACGCGCGCAGCCTCGTGAATAAAATTTCAGATATTGAGTGTGTTTTGCTTGAGCATGAACCAGATGTACTCATTGTTACTGAGACTTGGCTGAACGAATATATCGATAACAGCGAGTTTCTTCCTCCAAATTACACAGCTTATCGTAGGGATCGAGGATCTAGGGGTGGTGGTGTTGCGGTTATTTGTAAAAGATCAACTGTATGCATAGAACGGTCTTCGCCACCAGAAATTGAATGTGTTGCATGCGACTTGATTTTATACGGCAGCACGTTCACATTCATTGCAGTTTATCGCCCTCCCGATTCATCGGAAGACTACATGCTACATTTCAATGACTTCTTACATAGCGAATTTCAGTATTCAAAAAGAAAAATAGTACTGGCTGGTGATTTCAATCTTCCGCATATTGATTGGTTGGAATACAAAGAAGGTCAAGTGGATGTATTGCCATCCCGTGCTCTTCTTGATGGGATGTTCTCGCTCAATCTGGTCCAAATTGTTCAGGGGTACACACGGATACATGAAAAGGGAGGCTCACTACTTGATCTTGTATTTCTGAGTCCATCTCTAGCTCACCAAAAGTACACTTGTGAAGTCACGGAGGGGATATCAGATCACAGTATGGTGATTCTTCACCTATTAGGCATTCGTCATGAAGAACGAGTCACAAAGTCTGTACTGGTACCCAATTACTCTAGAGCTGATGATGTCTCAATTCTAGACTACCTTGACGTTGACTACGACAGTTTTAAACGCATTGCTGCAGCTGACAGTTCAACGATTGATGAGGCGTGGAAATGGTTTAAAGAAATGGTACACGCACTGATAAAACGATACATACCTGAACGACAGAAGAAAGTTCAAAGAAGGAATCCGTGGATTACGCGAAAAATTATTCACATGAAGCGTCATCTAAGGCGCATGCGGGCAAAACGAAAAAATAGTAAACAAAGTAGGAAATCTGTGGACGTCACGACGCTTTCTTTGTCGTTCAGAGCTGAACTGGCTGATGCAAAATAATAATAATAATATCTGGGGTTTAACGTCCCAAAACCACGATATGATTATGAGAGACGCCGTAGTGGAGGGCTCCGGAAATTTTGACCATCTGGTGTTCTTTAACGTGCACTGACATCGCACAGTACACGGGCCTCTACCATTTCGCCTCCATCGAAATGCGACCGCCGCGGCCGGGATCGAACCCGCGACCTTCGGGTCAGCAGCCGAGCACCTTAGCCACTGTTCCACCGAGGCGGACTGCTGATGCAAAAAAGCGGTACATGAATGAATCTTTAACGCAGTATATTAAAACAGCACCGCAGAAATTTTGGCGCTATTTATCTACAGAAAAGTCCACTGATGTGAATTTAACTAATGAGAACGGCACCGTTACCGATAGTTTTCAATTAGCATGTACTTTTAATGATTATTTTGAATCGGTCTTTACGAAAGATGATGGCATTTTGCCGCACTTTTCCTTAGGCCGCCCTGCGTCGCCAATAACTAACATTGTGATAACTCAAGAAGGTATATGTAACCTTCTTCTCAATCTCGATCAAAAGAAATCAACTGGCTTAGATGGAATACCGAATGTATTTTTAAAAAGGTACGCTGAATGGTGTTCCTATTATCTGACTGACATATTTAACAAGTCCTTGCGTGATGGAAGGGTTCCTAACGATTAAAAATGTGCTAAGGTCGTACCGATTCACAAAGGAGGCGCTAAACACAGTGTAAACAACTACAGGCCCGTGTCTTTGACAAGTACATGCTGTAAAACACTGGAGCATGTAATTACTAAGCACTTAACAGAATTTCTCGAAGAGCACCAACTAATGGGAAAACAACAACATGGATTCAGGAGAGGTTTCTCGACTGTGACAATTCTCACCGAGGTAACTCATTTCATAAACCAAATTGTTGACGAAAGAGGACAAGTTGACATTATTTTTCTTGACTTCAGGAAAGCGTTCGACAAAATTCCGCATCCGAAATTGCTACATAAACTTAGCGCGATTTTGCAGAATGATGAGCTCATAAATTGGATTGCAGCTTATTTGACAAATAGAGAGCAGGTGGTTTGCATTAAAGGCGCAATTAGTACGAGACGGGTGGTAGGTTCAGGGGTTCCACAGGGCTCTGTCATAGGGCCACTACTGTTCTGTTTTTATATTAATGATATGAACAGCGGTTTCTCACCTGATGTTTTTATTAAGCATTATGCGGATGACACAGTCATCTACTCTAAGGTGGAATCGAACAACGACCAGGAAAAGCTTAATGAACACCTAGGCATGATAGGCTGTTGGTGTAAAAAAATGGCAAATGGAGTTGAACCCTAGCAAAACCGTCTTTATGCCGATTACGTGAAAAACCAAGCATCTTTCATTTAGTTACGTAATACATGACGAACTACTCTGCCGAGTATCAGAATATAAATACCTGGGTGTGTACATCACATATAACTTGAATTGGAACCGCCATATAGACTATATCTGTGATAAGTCACAAAAAAAGCTTTGGATGCTACGTCGGAGGCTTGGCGATGCGACACCTGAAGTAAAACTTTTAGCGTACAAGTTCACAGTACTTCCGTTGCTGGAATATGCATGCCCGATATGGAAGCCATATACGCAGAACAACATCGCTAAATGCGAACGGGTTCAAAATAGAGCTTTGAGATTTATTTTTAATTCTTACCGTAAAACGCAGTCAGTAACAAGTCTAAGAACAAAAGCCGCTATTCTTACAGTGCACGACAGAATGAACGTCAACAGCATGAAATTCTTTTTTCACATATTCCATGGCATTTACAAAACAGAGATAGCGAACGTTTTCTGCCTAGACACGTCCCAGTCGCGGACAAAGCACAGTAAGCACATAAAACCTTTCAAGTATAACAGGAAGTCATTTAAAAATTCATTTATTGTATCCACTGTTGACACGTGGAACAAGTTACCGAATGACGTTGTATCGTGTAACAATGTTGAAGCTTTTGAGGATCCATTGTTGAATCTGATGTACCGTTCTAGTTAATGCCACTTTCAATGTTGAACTGCGCAGTGCAAATGACCTCACTTGCTCATCTGTGTTCTGCTGAGTTGTGCTGTAATGTGTGTATTGAATGTTAGAACTTTGTTTGCATTTATTTTTTAATTTCTTTGTCTGAATTTGTGAGTTTTTTTTTTTCTCCTTTTGTATTGATTTTTGAAAACCATGAACTTGTGCCCGATTGAGCAACTCCGGTTTTGGCATGTATGCTAACAGTATGGATAAATAAATAAATAAATAAAATAAATAAACACGAAGGAAGACGGACGAAGTCAGGCGCTGTCTTCCTTCGTGTTTGTCAAGATTTTAGCGCTGTCTTTTCCTTCTTTGCACTATGTACCAACACGCCCAAGCCTTAACTTTATCAGGTTTCATGTCTTCAGCACGAGCAATGTTGGACGCGACAGCGTTTTTGAATCGCGCATTCACACCCTTCAGATTTATCGAGCCGTGATCGCATACATGCACGCCAAACACGCATGTCGCAAGGCTACTTTCGGTCGCTGTCGAGCCCGATTGAGTTAATTAAACATTCTCGACTACAATTTGCCCCCCTTCCACAGTTAGCTGAAGGGAGCCAAACGCGACGGAGAGATACCATGATACTCTTGCTCGCTCGTAAATGGAAGTGCGAAGATGGAAAATTATGTAAGCTTTGCACCGGTGTCTATGTTTGTCACACGCACTGTTTGGAACAATAATTACATACTAGGTGCGTCATCGTAAAATCGCCGCTCGTAAAATGAGCGGAGCAATATAGCGTTATCAACATTATATAAAAAAAATAGAAAGATAAGCAAAAAAAAATTAAAAAAAACATACTCGCAACATCCTGCGAGCGCGGCTCCTATGCGGACGGAGAGAGGCGTTCCCGCATAGCGACGGAGCCCAACATGGCGTACCTTGGCGCAACTCTGCTACCTAAAGGTGGCATATACAGTAACTCTAGCGCCTGAAGTCTCTCATGGTTACGGCGGCAGTAACCCTATTACGCGAGCACAAAGAAGTCTACGGACGAACAAAAATTCACTATTAACGATACCTGCGTGTTACTTGTTAGCGATGGTATTTATCTATACGCTACTCCACGTTGATAGCTTGTGGCAGGGTTGCCGTTGGGTGGACTTGAAAAGGAGCCAGAACTCAAGCCAAAAGTAGCCAAAGTAGCCATGCCATTTAATATTATCGCCAAATTTGTAGCCAAATGGAACAGAAGTGGTATTATGAGGAGATTCTTTAGTATTGATCAATAATTAAATAATACCATTTTGAATAAGTAAGACCATAGAAAGCCACCGGTAAGTTGGAAATAAATTAAATGAACGAATTATGATAAATACATTACGCGTGCATATATTTTATGTAGAAATTATGAGTTCTTGCCAGACACAAAGTTATATTAGAATATTCCAGCCAGCAAGTCAGTAGGAACATGTAAGTTGAAACAGATTTTCGTTGAAGCTGCAGACCAAATTCTGGTTGTAAATGAACAGGCCAGCCATATTTTGTTGCAGGTGTTTACACGAGAGCACGCACAGCGCATCAAAATTATTCGCAATACTTGAGCGTAGCATCACAATAGATGGCGGGAAGCTTGAGCACCGAGCCGGCCACGCGTTCGCCATCATGCAGGCAACTTCGCCACTCCGTATTTGGAGACACGCTAAGCGTCGCGTAAGGGTGCCTCGATGCGCACCAGCCTACTGGTGGGTGGAGGACGACCGTACGCATCCGCTGAAGCGAGAGAAAAGCTTAAAAACAATGTATTTCGTCCGCTAAAATGAGCAAAAATGGCTACTTAATGCGCCAAATCAGCACTTTAAAAGTAGCCAGAAAATTGCCATGGCGCCAACTGCAAATTTTTGTCGCCAGACGGGGTCGAAAAGCAACCAATTTGGCGCAAAGTAGCCACCAACGGCAACCCTGCTTGTGGTAGTGTTGGCGTGTACCGTTCGTGTAATGAAACGACACACTCATTGCATTTTTTCCGCACTTCCAACAACACGACTGCAGTTCACAACGGTTGCCTGACATGCTGAGTGACGAGCACACGTCGAATCACGCTCTTTTCTTTGCCTGTCTTTTATTGGTGGTTTGCGTCTTGTAATTTCATGAAATCAAAGCGGTGCGACGAAGATCAGACATGAAGAGTGAGAGCATTTCCAAGCGTCGGCGCCAGGATAAGAACACTCCGATCGTCGACGTCATCGCTACTAGCGCATCGTCACTCAGGATGGTATGCGCCACACAGAACACGTTACAGTAGTGTCAATGTCGCAGGGTGCTGAAAGTCCACTTTGAGCTTTCGTATACGCTCTTTGCCCTCGAAAAAAAAAAACAAAAACAAAAAAAAATTACACCATCTCCCGCTAAAGGGAACCATGTGTAGATGTGAAGCAGCGGGCGCTAACGCTTACATTGGCGGTGGCGTTGACGCTGGTGCTCATCGCAGCGTTGCGCAGGACAGAAAACTGGGGAGGCGCAAAGCACGCAGTGATGGAGCGGTGTTTCCTACTGCAACATGCCAATCGCTGCTAATGGGCAATGAGAGACAGAAGACTCCGACTGGACACAGAGACCCGCAGTCTGCTTTTAGTTAACGCGCACGCTGCAAATTTTTATTGTTCAACAACGCACTGGAGAAATCTCCCACCGGCACCACCTTGGAGGTCAAGATCCATTGCCATATATACGGGGTGGCCAGTGAACGGTTGTGCAGCGCGAGCAGTCGGTTTTTTCAACCAAGAAACTCGCTAGCAGACGCTGCCTGCGTCGGCGTCGCGAGGCGAGAGAGGGGGGTAGCGTAGGAGAGGAGAGAGAGTGGGGGGGGGACGCGCATGCGCAGTGGGAGTATGGACGCCGCGGGCAGGGATGCCTAGAGGAGAGAGGGGGGAACGTAGGAGGGGAGAGAGGAGGGGAGGCGCATGCGCAGTGAGGGTGTGGTTGCCGCGGGGAGGGATGCCTAGAGGAGAGAGAGGGGGGAGAGGAGGTTGTTTATTTTTATTTTTTTGAAAGGTTTGCGCATGCGCAGTAAGGGTGGTCACGCCGGCACACCACCACCAACACCCCCGGATTAAGCTTCGCCATAAGATGCTTCACATCTAAAAAGCTTCTAGGTGACGGACGCCATTCAAACTTGGCCAAAAAATACTTATGCATACCGAGCAA
>JALIZH010026196.1:0-55129 GCA_030522465.1 Rhipicephalus appendiculatus
TGGTAGGAAAGGGACGTGAGGTTGAGATGTGATGTGAGGGGAAAAGGAGATAGGGTAAAGCATAGCATAGCCATATGTAATGGAGTACAGCAAAAAGTTGGAAAGGGAAATGATGATGAGGAGCAGAAAATGAGAGGGGAGAGTGTACAGTATAGCATAGTCATGTATACAAGCCACCTAAAGCAAGAGGCAGGAAAGGGAGTCGATGATGAGGAGGAATGATGTGAGATTAAGGATAGTGAAAGGGGGTCGTGAGAGGGGTGGGTATACTATAGTCATGTATAGTATAGTATGGCGAGGAGTTGTAAAGATAACTGAGGGCGAACAGGAGGGAAAGGAGAGGAGAGGGTACAGTATAACATAGCCATGTATAAAAGCCATGTATGCGCGGCCATGTATGCAAGTGATGTATAGCAAGGGAATAAAAGGGAATCGAGGGTGAAGAGAAGTGATGTGGGACTGAGGAAGTTAAATAGGAAAAGGAAAGGAGGCGGGGAGAGGGGTGAGCATGTCATAGCCATGTAATAGTACATGAAGGAGTGGAAAAGGAAAGCGAGGCCGAGGAGCAATGACGTGAGGGTGAGGAGGAGGGAGGGTGCAGCATGGTTTGGGGGAAGCAAGTGGAAGAGGGAGGCGTGTTGGAGGTTGCGGGCATGCTGGGGAAGGCCACCAGCTCCGCTGTTTTCCTCAGTCCTCTCACCACTAGTGCGTCTCTGCATTTCTTTCTTTCTTTTTTTATATTTCAAGGGACAACTTCCTGTTCAATTAAATTTCAAGATTAATTGCTATAACTTAACCGTGAGTGATTCACAAAAAAGCCTAATCAGTGCCAACTTCTTTACGCTGCTCCTCGTAACTTGTTGTATTACAAACGTTTTGGGTAGGAAAAATCGGTCTCATATTAAAAATATGCATGAAAGGGGATGCATGTTTGGTAAAGATCATTTTATTCGTTTCCTTTTAGCTTACATTGCGCGTAAATAAAATGGATCTGGTCAGTTGTATCCCACCTGCACTTATTATTGTAAAGCAAGAACGTCACCGTTACGGTGCGTTCTCTTGTCTTTCGTACACAATTTCTTCTTGCACTAATTAGAGCAGCCATGCTTTACAAAATGTGTTCATTAATTTCACCTTCATTTCTTGTTTCTCATTTCGGGCTAGAATGTAAGGTCTGCAAATATGATGGAAACTATATGTGGGAAGGAGATGTAGTAAACCTGTCTCAACCGTGCGCACAAGTGACATGCTCGGCTCTCTGCAGCAGCGTGACCGTTGTAGGGTGAGTATGTGGTTCATTTCGAGAGCGCTATGCTTAGAGCACAATTTTAGAGAGCGCTATCCTTAGAGCTATCCTTAGAGCACAGTTATCTAACTTATTCCTCTATTATTTACCTTGTACTGTTTCTTGTGGATCTTTATTTTTATGAAATCACAAACAATTAGTAAAGGCGTTCCTATATTACTATTGGCAACTTATATGCAGAGTTGCTCACTAACTCGAGCCTGATAAAAAAAGTCACAGTTTCACTGCAAGGGTGAAGCAATGAATGCGATAGCAACACATTGTGATGTTATACGATGTGAGGCTGGCAGCCAGTAGCATAGCCAGAAATTTTTTTCGGGGGGGGGGGGGGGGGGTTCAACCATACTTTATGTATGTTCGTGCGTGCCTTTGTATGTGTGCGTGCATATATACGCAAGCAAAACTGAAAATTTTCGGGGGGGGGGCGGTTGAACCCCCCCCAACCCCCCCCCCCCTGGCTACGCCACTGCTGGCAGCTAAGTCTTTTGGATCCGATCTCACGCAACTCTAGAAAACGCTCGTTTAAAGGGGAACTCCGGCGATTTTTCGATGTTCACGGATTCGAATAAAACTTTCAACATATGTTCTCGTAAATACCGTGGTGATATGTGCCAAATTATACAACCGTGAGTCGTTTAGCTTTTTTAGAAAACGAATTTTAAAATTGGTAGCCAATTCTGGAATCACGCTTGTAAACGTGGGCCACCCTGTGTATGTGACGTAAGTGTCTACTCTTTTTCAAAACCCCGCCTCGCCCAGCAAACGGATGCAGCGCGCGCTTTCTTCTACGAGGCGACGACGACGCGAGCAGAGTTCGGTTTTGTGAGCTGCATATCGTATTAGTCGTCGCTGACATGGGGTCTTGCACTAAACATGCACAATATTGAGCAACGAGGAGATCAATTCGGGGCACGTCAGATGCTTCACGCGCCGGCTGGTCTAAATCAAAAAGCGATGCTTCCGCGCTCACATAGTTGCTGCAATCATCGCTGAACTTGTCACTGGTAAGTTCAGGCGAGGTGGCACAGCTTGATTTCGCGTCGGATGACATCGCCAACTTGCTTTTCGCGTGATAGAAGAAGCACATGTGCTATGTTTAGAATCTGGCCAGCCGTGGCGGCGTGTCGTGACGTCATCGTATACACAGCCCGGAGCAGCTCCCTGTTTCGGTTTCGGTTCTGACTCATAGTTTTTTGTTTATTTAAAATTATTGACGAGTCTCTCGGCAAAATGAACCACCCTAGCTGTTACAGGACTGTTAATGCTATTTCAAAACGGCATTACCTCAACGGGCCCACGACGTGGCGGAGAGGCAAGGCCTATCTGTCCCGACGTGGGAGCGGCCCGCTACGTGCTAGCTCACGCCCCGACGGACATAAATAAAGTTTTTCCATACCATACCATTACCTCAATATGGTCGAAAATGCACCGGAGTTCCCCTTTAAGAGATAACGGCCGCTCCAGGGACCCTCTGCTCACCACATTCTCTTCGCGTTGAGAGCGCAGCACGTAGAAGGGTATACCGGCCCCCCCGCTGTCGGCCGCCGAGAAGGGGAGATAACGCGCGCGCCCGCGACGACCGCGCTCGTAAAATCGAAGGTCGCTCGAGGGACCCCCCCCTCGCGTCTTTTCACGCTCACGAACGACGGGCGGGGCCGGTTGAACAGTTGGGGGGGGATCTTATCGCATGCGCCTCGGAGCGACGGGGACGGGCCGGCTCGTTTGATCTCCGCTTCAGCCGCGTTCATCGCTCCCGCTCGCCCGCTATTACCCGCTGGTGGAACGTACGATGCGCAGGGGGGCTCTTATCAATTTGGACTTCATACGCGACATGACGGCAACGGCGACGGCAAAAACCCGTCGAGACTGTCCATATAATTGCTATCGCAATAAAATATTAGCGTAGCTTGCACTGTAGGCGTAATGCTAAAAAGACAGCGAAGCAAAACAACTACAGCCAGGACTAAAAAGTAGTCCTGTCTGTAGTTGTTTTGCTAAGTTTCCCAAATTTTCTTTATCTTTGTACCCCTGTACCCCTATATTTTTGTTCTCTTTTCTCTCTGTCTTTCGATGTTTTTTTTTTTCCTCTGTTTATTACTATTGACTTCTCTGTCTCTTTTCACTATATTATTGCGATAGCAATTATATTGACAATCTCGACTGGTTCTTGCCTTCAGCGTCGCCGTCACCGTCATGTCCCATATATGTATTTGTATAAATGTATTTATAAAAGCCAAAAAAGAAAAATAATTCAGAAACATGTTTCCGACGTGCGGCATCCAGCGAGGGACCTCTCGCTCCTCAGCGCGCTGTGTTAACTGCTGAGCCTCGAAAGCGCACGTCCTTCGTCGTTCAAACGGCGAGCTATTTATATACACCACCTGTAACGTTCCTTTTTAATTCACCATCGTAAACGTTCATCCCGAACCAGACTTCTTCTTCGTCTCTCTCTTCTCTTCTGCCCTGCGGGAAGGTATTTCTCTTTTTTCCTCTGGCCGTTACACAGGCCCCCCATTTATCGTCAACCCTCCTGGGTTGATAAGGCACCACGTTCTTGACAGATGCCATTTCTGTAGTGTTGTGGTTTCCGCTGTACCAAATGGACTTCAGAACTCCCTGTTGGTGGGCTGTCTTCTCTACCACATGCGGTCCGGTGAAAGGAGCTTTTCAGCCTTGCAATCCCCTTCGGACCAGGACGAAATCTCCCACGTTTATGTTAGGTGTCCTTGTGGCGTGAACACGGTCGTAGTTCCTCTTCATGGCTACCTTGTACTTCTCATTTTCTTCAGCGTATTTCTTGCGTTAGTGAAGTGCTAAGAGATCTGTGAGACCAAGAAGATAATCAGCTGGAAGCCAGTCTGACTTCCCATGGTAAGCGTAGTATGAACTACATCCCAAAGCAGCTGTATGAGAATGATTGTGGTGACGAACAGCAGCTTCAAGAGCACATTTCCAACTCCCTGGGAAGCCTGGATAAAGCGAGATGAATTGCTTAATGTCTCTTATGGCTCTTTCAGCCATGCCATTGGCCTCAGGGTGATATGGAGCTGCGAAACATAGTTCTATTTTTTCGCTGTTCCGCCCATTCCTTCAAACCTTCGCTTCTGAAAGTGGGGCCATTGTCGGCAACGATAACTTTGATGTCCTTGAACATCTCCCGTTTGAGGAGTGATATGACACTGTCACTATCTTCTTTTCCTGTCTTACATACCACCATTCGCGTACATTCATCTATAGCGAAAAGAAAAGCCTGTGTTCTTCTCACTCCCTCTCCTTTCTTTCTGAGCTCCGCGAAATCAAGGTGCACAACTTCGAACGGCTTTTTCGAATGCTTTGTCAAAGTCATTTCACTCCTGCGGGGCTTATATTTTGCTTTTGATATCTGACACCAGTGCATATCTGACAAGTTCGTAATGTTTGCGTCATGAGAATGCACGATTGACTGAAAAAAATGTTATTGCCAACATAAATGCAGCACACATCAGCCGCAGGACTTGACTCGCTCGCTATGTACATCCACCAGCACACGTCGTGTATAGCTTATGAAGGCGAAAGTCTTCGATGCCTCATCAAACGGGAATATTGACGATCGGCGGCCCGCGCCGGCGGCGTCAGCACGAGTATTGCAAAAAAAATCATCATCATTACAATCACACCGTATGACGTCATCATGACGTCACAGATTTCCACATTTGTGACGTCACCATGAAGCCACATAACATGATGTCACATGATGACGTGTTCACAAGACATGGTCGCCTTTCACAGCCTCCATGATGAGTTGGCCGATCACGGAGGTAGTAGTGCAAAACCACGTAAGATGCAGAAAGTTCTTTGAGCGGGGCGGGATAAATCAATGCATCGACTGACAAGAAGGAGAAGAAGGTGGCTTTCGCCTTCCGGTCATCTTAGGGAATGCATAAGAAACCCTGTGAGTTTTTAAATACAACTCATCTAAACAACGACTCAAGTATCTGCAGCCCATATTGTAGATGCTGAGCATCGGGGCCGACGATCAAGAGGTCGCACAGGAAACTTTCTGATACGGTATCGTACCAGGTGAAAGGCAGCGCCTTTTCCATCCTGTGGGAGATAAATACCATTAGCCGGTAGATAGCGCGCGAACGATCGTCTCCGCTAGTGCGCACTTTCTCCTACTCATTATCACAGCCCCGACGCAGTAGCGAAAGTATCGTCGCGGAAGTGCTTGTTGCACACACGACTCATAGTCGATGGCTGCTTGCGGGTTCTTAGCTCCACAACCCACTCTTCACGCAGTTTCTTGTCCCATGGGCACCGGTGCAGGCTTACAGCGGACTCTGTTGCGTACGTCCGGCACTGCGCCACCGAGCAGTAAGGGCAGCATGTTCATCGCTTTCGGAGGCAGCCACTCATGTTACAATGTGTTCAGTTATGTTCAAAATGCGAAAAAACTTCTCCATTCGGACAGACCACAGCGCAGGTGCAGCTTGAAACTCATTTACTAAGCACGCGGCAGCGCTCCAGAAGCAGCCAACCCGGCCGCTGAGACCGCGTGATCCTGCCAAGCACGTCACGCCGACGGTAGCGCCGGCGTTTCCAGTGGTGGCCCTCGAGGCCATTAGGAGTTTACGGCGATATCCGGCACATCAGGGGCAAAGACAATGCCGTTGCTGACGCACTATCCCGGATAGAAGTCAACGCAATGATAGATGAGCACCCGCTAGTCGATTTTGCAGCCATGGCTACTGCACCACGGCAGGACAGCGAACTTCATGTTCAACAACTTCAAGAAAGCTCCCTCAAGTTCGAAGATGTCCGACTTCTAAGCTGCGCGATTCCCCTCGTTTGCGACACCTCTACCGGCTGTCCTCGCCCGTACGTTCCTGCACCATTTCGCCGCAGCGTCTTCGGCGTCTTGTATTCCTTGTCGCACCCTAGCATACATGTGACTCAACGCCTCGTCACAGAGCGATATCTGCGGTCACAAATGAACACCGACATCCGCTGCTGGACACGTGCTTGCCTCAAGTGCCAGCAAACCAAAGTCCAGCGCAACACAGTGAGAAAATCAACCGGTATATGTTAACGTGTGTAAGATGGTTCACGTGTTGTCCTAAGGCACTCCCGCTCACCGGCATCCCGGCAGAGTCAGTAGCCCACGGATCTATCACCATGTGAATAAGCCGCTACAGAGTTCCCAAGACCATCACAACGGATTAATGTCGTCAGTTTGACTACGCGCTCTTCAGCACTTTGTCCCGAATGCTCGGTGTCAACCACATTAAGACGACGGCCTACCAGACGATGTTGAATGGCATGGTTGAGTGATTTCACCGCCGAACCATAGCTTGGCTCATGGCCTCACGACTATTGACACCCGGGACGGAACGACTACCACTCGCCCTTCGCAGCACGATACGTATTGACGCGTCCTGCTCCTCAGTTGAGCTCGTTTTTGGCACAAACCTAAAGCTTGCCGGCCAATTTTCGACGCGTCACCGGTACTACTATTGGACAGTCGCCTCAGGAATGTCAGGAGAGACGTGTCTCTTATCCTACCACGTCAACGCTCACGGCCATGTTTCATCAATCCTGCTCTCCAACGATTGCACCCACCTCTTCGTACGGCACGATGCAATCGGACTACCACTGCAACCGCCTTACGACGGACCCTTTAAAGTCGTCAAATGTTACCCGAAGCATTTTGTCCTGCTGCTTAATGGACGCGAAGAGGGTGTCTCCATTGACCGCAATAAGCCGGCCTTCCTCGACACCGACGCCGTCCTTGCAGACAATAAGTCGCCCGCGAACACCAGACCAACGCGCTTCGCAACAGCAGAACCCACCAGCTGCACATAGGGATCTCTCCTTCGCACACAAGCTACCTCACTAGAGGGGGGCCCTATGACGAGTCGTCAGCGTCTTGGAGAAGACGACGAAGTTGCACCTCAGCTGCTCCACACGTTCGAGCCGAGCGTGAGAGAAGAAGACTCCGGCAAGAGTGACAGCCTGTGTGGTCATTCATGCCAGAGCAAGGATAAAAGAAATATGTGGGCAAGCAAACGCCTCACGTCTTCCCACATATGAATGTACTCCCCAGGTTCCCAAATGGTAGATTGACAAACACAATGGGTAACAGTTTCGGAAAGCTACTCACTTAAGTTAGTCTGATATTTGCCGCTTAAGCATTGTTGCAGCCGTAGACTGCAACTTTTCCGATTGATGCTGCAACCAAGCGTTTTCCACAAACAAGTGGACTATCCGGCAAACGACGTGATTCGTGGCGGAACACTGAGTGTTGAAATGCGCGCAAGAACCAAAATAAAGCATAGAGGTTGCTTTGTGACGCTCAAATAGCGGAGAGTATTACAGATTTTAAGAACGTAAAGTCACACAGCAGAAGAACGCGCCGACAAGCTAGCAGGGAGGGTTGGCAGAAGTTTTTATCGTACATCATTTGGTATGCACATGAAGGTAAAGCTTTGAACATAGTTAGTACTGTAGCAGGACGACAAACATATTCCGTTCCTCTAGTTAACACACAAGGCGACAGCTTGGAAGACCAAGCGAACTTCCCTAAGTGCACACTTCGAAAAGCTGTCCAGCTCGTCACACTACTCCGATGCTCTCCAGCGGTACAAGACGATAATAGGAAAAGTTCGGAAAATCCGAGGTACCATGGGAATCGATGCAATGCGAAGCATGCAGAGGGAGGGTGACTGTGGAGCAATTTTTATATTGAGCGACACGTTACGAAATTACACTGAAGATATGTACGCAGAGACATATGTTGAATAGTGTCATATGTTTTATATTACCAGCTGTTTGTCATGCTGTCAAAAGAGCTTAGCCTGTCTGCCTTTTTTATAGCAAGACACATAAACAACGCAATCCTTTCAGGGTGATAGTGTCTGAAGCCGTAACTTGGCAGCGGTATCAAGATACCTACCTGCAATATGTTTGCATTTTTGGAAGTAAGAGATCCGATCCTGTTCAGGAACTCGTCCACGATGTGCGAATACCTGAAGATGTCATGTGCCACTGAAATGTTTGCCTTTTCTATGAACTTAAAGGATTTATACTACAGCCTACCTCAAGATGACCTCGCTTCTGTCGTTGAAGAAGGCATAGACGAGGTGTGAATTGTGCGCTTCCAAAATGCCATTGGGACCAACGTAGAAGCTCTATTGATTTGCTGAACCTATACCTCCGATTAACGGTGGTAATGCATAACGGCCGAATGCTTGTACAAAAATATGGGGTCTGCATCGGCTCTCGAATTGTCCCTATATTGAGTGACCTACTTTAGGCACACTACGGCAGGAAACTGTCATAGTGTGCCAACTGGCGTCCAAAGGCCCAATCAAGATATTCCGCTATGTGGACCATTTCCTGGCGCTTTTTCCTGCCAAACTAGAAGATGTGCATGCACAAGTTGAAACAATTTTTAGTGCCTTCAAGTCAACAAGTCAAGGACAATGTGGCACATGAAATTTTTTGAAGCGTACACGGTGACGTGCAAATGTGCCGATTGTGTCAGTGCCCCTTCGCTCACCCTAACTGACAAGCAAAACCGACATCTCGGACAATAATCAGAAGCTTCATTGTCTAATGTTATCGCCATGTACATGCGCATAAGAGCTCCTCCTCTAGTTCCCCTCCCTTCTCTATTATCGCCCTCTTTATATACGTTAACACGCAATAAACCAACTTTTGGCAGTCAGCGTACGTCCTTTGTTCTCGCCTCATGTATTTTGTGTTCATTAAGCGCTGTGTATTCCAACAGTTGTTTGTAGCTGCGTAACGATGCCAACAGCAGCATGAGTATTAGGAACACCAGAAGCGGTAAACTGATATGTAGCGCTTGTGATTGCGAGGTTGGTAGCCCTGGCTAGTGCTACGTAGACCAACTTCAGTGAATGGCCCATACGTTTTTAATTGACGTTGACCCCACATGACGCCTGTATCATAGGTGAACATATACAATGTTTATTGCATTGCGTTAAACTTGAATAGCCAGCACTGCAACAACAATTGACATTCCACCGTCTTACGCCTGCATAGGGTCTTTTTCCAAAGCAATTTCTAGACCTGCCGTAGCTCTGTGACAGGATACTTGACTGCCACGCAGAATGCTTGGGTTCGATTATTGATGGGACCATGATGCTTATTCTTTGCATTCGTCGGGTCAACGATGCCGATATGAGTTTTTCTTAACGCTTTCGCATTAAATTACCAATATTTGTTCTCGCTGTTCCTGGGCTACACAAACTGCCAATCACCTGCGGCGCATACACGTGTACCACGGCCCGTGGTATACGGGTATGTGCCACACGTGTCTGGAGGAAAAAATATGACGACATACGCGACGAGATTTTCATGTTACTCATGTCACGACCGGCCTAACTTATTCGCCAAACCCTCTTACCCTGTCATTCCAATTTTGGTCGACCCCAGTTGAAGGAGCCGATCACGAGAGCACCACACGTAGGAGGCTAGATAGATGAAAACGCTCGGTGTGCCTTTGGTTCACTCAGAAATGCATGGCATTGAAAATACTAGTCGAGGATAACAAATTCTCGAATTTGCATATGGGTGTACACTACGGGCGACCATAAGTAAAAAGCTCGTAGTGGTGAGCGAAACAGTCACTGCACGTATTTCAGTTCGCCACGCATGTAATTCACCTATTTTCATTGCTCTTAATTCTTGCCTGCATGATGTCATTGCCCATGCAAGTATATTTTCCTTCTTTCCTTGTGTGTGTTCATTCTACGCGTTTTTACGCACGCACGGTTACTGTGTTACCCTTCCCGAACTCATGCACTGAAACTATATGCCACGTTCATGCCACTTGATACATGATTTTTTGCGTTCTCTTGCGGCCCGAGCCCTAAAAGAACGCTTAAAAAGCTCCATGCCGCTCCGCCTTGTTGAAGTTAAATAGACTTCAAGTGCCTGTGTGGGAACTCCACGCAAAAAAAAAAACTACATGCAGCGCGTAGCAGGCGCCCCTCGCTTTCCACGCGCTTCCCGAGCGCAGAAAGCCCACGGTAACGAATCCGGCGCAGCAGCGGCGCGTCGCGGCAGTTTACCGCAGAAGGCCCACGCCAGAGTCGACGCTTTGAACACTCTCCCAGCATTCTAGGTCACTCTACCGCCAGATATTCATAGTTTGGCTCGAAGCCAAGGAACAAGAAAGTAGCCAAAAATTAGCCAAGTAGCGACTTTTGTTTCCTGACAATTGGCGCAAGGTAGCCTAACCTGGCAACCCTCACTGAAAAGCCTATGCGTACATCATACTTTGCTCCTAACTTCAACCCATGCGAGAGGCCATGGAAAAATAGAATAACTAAAACTTTGTGCCTACCATTACCTTCTGTACCTAGGAACCGAGGCGTGACGTGCGAGGCGCACACTCATCTGTCGTCAGGCCCAGCCCTAGAACAGCTCCGCGGTTAATAACCAAGACTTTGCTTATTCACACCCACATGGCAACGCTTGAGTTAGTGGTATAAAATACGGAAGCATCGTTTCCAATTTCGTCGCCTGTACATGAGCATTGGAGTATACATGAGTGCTTCTACTCGTGCCATATCAGCTGCGTGACAACACCTGATATGACAATTTGCTCCCCATCAGTTCCACGTGTTGTAAGTGCTGACCATGAGGCATGTGCGAATACCTTTTGTTCCTTACACGTTATGCTTGTACTTGAGTTTTAGAAGCTTTAAAGCCGATGTCATAAAAGAGGCAAAAATTCCGAGGGTACCATTTTTCCCTTGACTTGGCGAAACACCCAGACAGTACAGTAACAAATACCTCTCCAAACAAAATAAGTAGAGCACACGCAAAGCCCGATTGTCTTACGACAAGTATTCATTGCATTAAGAAAACAGGAAACAAGGCAAGCAGAATCCAGGTGCCTACTATCTGAATTTGTCTACTATCTGAACCCAGAGAAAGAGCCTCACCGCCAGGGACGTAGCCAGAAAGTTTTTTTTTTTTTTTTGTTTGTTTTCGGGCGTGTTCAACCACCGTTAGTGTATGTTCATGCGTGCATTTTCGTAGATGTGTGTATATACCTACATGCAAAAGCTTCGCCAACTGTCATCGCGGCTGAGGCTGTAAAATTTAAGAAATACTTGTCATGTCTGATCTGACTCACGGTTCAGCTTCCATGTCTTTTCTATAACAACAATGCCATTATGGCACTTCGTAAAGCTCATAGAAAGAAGATTCTGAAAGAAATAGTTCACGAGAAAACACCGAGAGAGAGCACTATATTATGTTTTCTGTCGTAGCTGCTTGAGCTGTATAGAACAGAGAGAGTTCACGCTTACAAGAATGGATCAATGAGTAAGTAGCAGAGCAATTAAGGCAAGACACACTTTCATACTATTCAGAAAATATTGAAACCAACTGATCATATTTCTTTTTTTTTTTTTAAATACAGGTGCCCACCACCTGAAGGAGCACAAGGTGGAAGCGAAGCCGAAAACGAGTGGCCGCATTGCTGCAAAAAAGTGCGGTCTTACATTCAGTGCCCTATAGGACGTTCTTAGGATCAATGTCTTCTATTCGCAGTGTTAAAAATAACTGCTTTCAGAGCAATCGCATATGTTCAAGGGAGGAACATGCACACTGAATAAATTAATCATACTTATGAATCACATTCGTGTGCCCTTTTCTTTCGTCTACTTTGTTTTTGTGTGTAATCCGTCAGCGCCCAACGTAGAAATCCTAAAGCGAATGCTTTCATAAACGGCTACGGCACCTGACTCATTTCTCTTTACGCACAAGCGTGCGTGCCCCATTCACCAAATCGGTATCATCGAGTGTGTCCGTACAAGTAGTACCACGTAAAGGCAAAGCTTCGAAGGAAGACGCAGCTTCGCGCAGGAGGCACTTGGGAGCCAAGAGGTTCTCGACTCATAAGTGCCTCCTGGACGGAACTTCTTGGATGGAAAGGAATAGAAGTTCCGCTGCCTTCCTGAGGAGCCATTGCATTCTCTGTGTGTGTGTGTGTGTGTGTGTGTGTGTGCGTGTGTGTGCGTGCGTGTGTGTGTGTGCGTGTGTGTGTGTGTGTGTGTGTGTGTGTGTGTGTGCGTGCGTGCGTGTGTGTGTGTGTGTGTGTGTGTGTGTGTGTGTGTGTGTGTGTGTGTGTGCGTGTGTGTGTGTGTGTGTGTGTGTGTGTGTGTGTGTGTGTGTGTGTGTGTGTGTGTGTGTGTGTGTGTGTGTGTGCGCGCGCGCGCGCGCGAGGGCGTATTGAGCATGCCCATTGGAATAGCACTTCCTCCAAGTCTGCAGAGCGGAGGTTGAGTCCACGCACGTATAGTGTCTGGAACATGACTTTGGTGTAGTGCCGTCTGTTCAGCACCGGTATAAACTAAAGTCCCTAGAATAACTAAAGTAGCGCCATACGTGTCAACGTGCATGCTCCTCCTCTCCCCTATGCTTGGTAGTGCAAGTGCCATCTTGTCCGTCCTCTGTGCATACCCTTTCCCGCGCGCCGGGAGAGGGTATGCTTTTGAAAGGGTATGCCTTTCGCACGGCCGGCCGTGCTTTCAGCACTTTCCTGGCGGACACCATAGAGCGCTGCTGCAGCTTCTGGGAGAGGAGGCAGAGGCGAAGGGGCGCGGTCGGCGCTACTTTAGTTTATCTAGGGATTTTAGTATAAACCGGTGCTGACATTCCATACGTATAATTTGTGCGCTACGGATAGCCCTGCAACTGGATTTGCGTTCCGTTGCGCCAAAAGTCGGACGCATGCCAGCGGCTGCGTCGAACGTCCATGAATGCCGGTAATTGGACAGATATCCATCATAAGCTTCTTTCGGTCTCCGTTAAATGGTCAGGAGTTTCTGGATACCTCTTTGGTCCTGGTGGGCCCATTTCCCGGCAGTCTAAGACTGCTTCAAGTTCGCAGCACGCTCGAGCCCGGCTGAGCCCAATGCCGGCCAGTCTTACGTCGAGGCACCCCAGCTATGATGGCGGCCACGAAGGCAGGCTACCATAGGCGTGCGCAGGGTTACCGTACAAGGGGGGGGGGGGCGAAGGTTCGTCGCAGCGCCCCCCTTCCCTATTAAGTCAATGTATGGGGCAGACTTTGCGCCCCCCTGTCTTAAGTTCTAATGTGACTAGGGGGGCGGCCGCCCGCTCTGCTCCCCTCGTGCGCACGTCTATGCGGGCTACGACCCCAGTACGACGCAGTGGGAAATCAAGGCTGCAGAACCACGCGGAGACCTTATACCAGGTGAAGACGAGTATCTGCAGATCACGGTACGCTAAATGAAAGAGAACCTTGCAAAAAAGAAGCCATGAGGCTCCGCGGCCGCCGCCCAGCCCCACGCTCGCCAAGCAGCATCGACGCCATGAGCTGGCGCCGAGCCCCCGAAGCAGCTGGCGTCGTGGAACCGCGCCGTTATAATGCCGGCGCGTGTGTGGCACGTTTAGTCATTCCACCTCCGGATTTCCAGCGCATCGGACGCTAGTCTTGTTCCGTTGGAGCGGTGATGGCGGCCCATGTGGGTAGCGGTAACAGGTCTCCTTCAGCAAAGGGCGAAGATATTCAGGTGATTCTGTCTTCTTTGCTTACAGGACGCATCGTAACCAACATGGAGTTTATGCACGGTGACCCGAGGGCCACACCTTTTCGCCTCGAAGACTACAGAGACACGCTGGCTAAACTTGGTGCGATTCCCAGCGTTGTTACGCTGGGGGCGTACCAGATGCACCACATTTGGGCTGTTACGCTGAAAACTGCCGAGGCCTGCCTGCAATGAACGTAAAAGGGAAAAACCGTCCCTGTCTACTCATCGACATCGACAACCAGAGCCTTCGCATCAAGATTCATTGGTTGCTGCAAGGCGTCTCTGAAGAAGGTGTGCGCGTTGCATTTTTAAGGCAAAAGTTTTTAATAGCAAGTTTTAGAACACCGTACGCAAAGCTTGCGGGCGTTGCGGGCGTAGCGCTAGCGTTCGTGACTTTACAGGAGCCCGCATAAATTGAGTGTACGACGCATGCGCAACGCAAACGCAAAGCGTTGCGTTGCGCTGTTCTAAAACCCTCTAATAGGCGATGCGCAAAGCGCAGACGACGCCATCTGCCGCCACGGCTCGGAAGCGCTAGCGGGCTCGGGCGAGCAGTTTTCCCGCGAGCGTGTACTCGAGTGCACGGATGGACGTGTTTTCATCGTGATTTAACGCCTCTATCGGGCTTCAGCGATGCCGAAAAATAACTGCCGCGTTGTCGGCTGTTCAAACAAATACAAAAAATCGCCAGGAACGCACTTCTACAGGTTTCCGGTGCTATTTCATGATCGAGAGCGAAGGCGGTTGATTGCGGCTGTCCGACGCAGAAGGTAGCAATCGCGCTTTCTTTACGACAGTGTTAGAACGATTACCGTGTTTTTATTTCTCCATTTATGTCGCTACGTCTTCAGCGAACGCTACTACGTTTACTCTTGGTCGCCTCGCCTGCATTGTAGACGCTACAATGCACGTGAGGTTGTTATTACTGATAAAACACGATGCCTAGGCTCTCTTGAAAAACAAATGGCGCGAAGCGCAATGCCAGAGAATGTGGGGCAGGTGACGGCTCCTTTACAAAAGCTCCGTGGAATCACACGTGTGCTGCATGAAATCGGCTGCATTCTACCTATTGATGGCACTGGAATGCGATCACCGATGCAGAATGTTCGCTGTGCGCTCGCCTCAACTATACGCATATTGGCTGTAAAACATGGCACCTGTGCGCACTGAAGGCTTTTGACAGGACATTCAACCGATTCAACCTCCTTTTGAATGCCTCGTAACATGACTTCATGCTGATGTGACCGAGGAGGGGGTACAGGCTGCCACCCAGGCTCCGGCAAAGGAGAACTCTTGCGAGGCTTCTTGCTTGCAAAAAAGGCACGTTTATTTACATATTTACAAGAGTAAACGAACTAGGCGTAGAGACGCGCCTTTACATGAGAAGAGTTCGCAAGCGACAAGAGGCCCCCAGCGCACTCTCGATGCGCTCCTTTTATATCCGTCCGTGCGCGCGCGTCTCGTCAGGTCTTTTCACAGGACGCGGACTGCGTGTACCAGCAACGCCGATGCGCGTTCCCTGCAGCGCACAAGAACACCTCTTGCGTTCCTGCTGGACGCGGACTGCGTTTGGAAGGCATGCCGATGAGCGTCCCTTGCAGGCCGCCTTGCCGGTTATAACAATGCTAATAGGAAACCCTTGCGCCACTAGCGCAAGCTGCCGAGATATTTTTTCACAAGTTTATCGTGCTGGTTTTTTACCAACGCTGACCCTTCGCGTGGCCACACCCGTGAAATCCATGCGCCGGTGCGACAGCGCTGCCTCAAAATCTACTATATAAACACATGGCACGTAAACGAAGCTACTGTGTCGAGAAAAAACGTTGGTTCACGCGTTGGTTCACTATTATAAAGTGCGGCTCCTTTGCGCACACTATCGCCGCAAAAGTAATTATTTGGGACGCGCAAAAGAGGCAAATCGCACGCGCGCACTTCCGTCATGCTTGCTTGCAGTGAAAGGAAGCGTCTGCTACGCGGCCCGCTTGCGGTTCCGACGGCAGCCGCTATACGCTGCGCATCGCGGATAGGGAGTTTTCGAATGGCGTATACGGAAAGCTTTGCCTAAGCTATCCGATGGGGTCGCTGCCACTGCGCATGCTTCATAATAGGGAGTTTTCGAATAGCGTACGCAAAGCTTTGCGTTTGCGTTTTCCGCAACTGCGCATGCGTCATACGCTAACCTCTTGCGGGCCCCGTTAAGTGACGGAAATAGCGGGCGACCGCAAGGACCGCAAAGCTTTGCGTACGCTATTCGAAAACTCCCTAATGATAACCGCCGTTAGCGTTTGCGGTCCGCCCGCAGGAAATCCGAAATATCTTCCAGCCCGCAAAGCTCCTTTGCGGCGTCAGCGTTTGTGGCGGACAAACGCTATTCTGAAACTCATATGGCGCCCTTAAGCCGCGTTCAGCCTGCAGTCGCATCTGTCATAAGTGTCGCATAGCTGCATCTTCCGATTGCGTTAATAAGCGACCACGTATGTTCACATTGAGCTTTTCGGTACGATACGTTTTTTACGATGTGCCAATCATCACTCTTAGCAAGATTCGCGTGTTTGGCCATGGCTGGGCTGGTTGGGCTAAAGGGGAGACGCGACATGCACTCTCATTAACGCTAACGTCGCGTCTGCCCTCTAGGCTGGCAAACCAACTGCACGGACACGCTACTGCATGGCTTTCAAGACGCGCATGAAGACGCGGAATCTGGGGAGGCCGGAAGCCCCGTGAACGGAAAGTGAAAACCGAAATTGCTTCGCTCATTGGTCGTACGACGTTCGCATCAGTAATTGTCGTAAAGTCGCGGGCCTGCCAACATTTACGCCCCAAACGCTACGTAATTTACGCTAAATACAACGACTTCTGAACAAGCTCATTACGTTGCTTGCGTTTGCACTTACGATCCTTACCGAGGATCCGTACGTAGCGCACGTAGTCTGAACATGGCTTTACGCTAACGGTACGCCCGCAACGCCTGCTAAGTTAGATACGCTATTCGAAAGGAGTTTTCGAATAGCGTACGCTTAGTTAGCCGGCGTTTGCTGGCGTAGCGTTAGCGTAAGGGCGCCATATGAGATTTAGAATAGCGTTTCTCCCCCACAAATGCTCAATTCATGCGGGCTCCTGTTAAGTCACGAACGCTAACGCTACGCCCGCAACGCCCGCAAGCTTTGCGTAAGGTGTTCTGAAGCTCCCTATTATGTTAGCAACTCCCTAATATATTAAATGCAAGAACACTGCGTTTTGCATAAAGCGCGTGCGCACATCTTCTGCTCATGCGCACTCTGCGAAACGCAGCCTTCTTACGTACGCAACGCCGTCATGAACGCCACGTGTCTCATGCTCACGTTCGTCCCTCCCACTGTCCGGGCCCTGGCACGGTGCCAGGTGGCCGCCGGGGCGCGCCAACGGGTAGCACGTTCTTCCTTAGAAGCTTAGAGTAGAAAAATTATTTCACAGCAGCTAAACCTATTAGTCCAAGCAGCAATCATGGACCTGAAGCGGTGTCGTGCAGATTCTCACGGCGAGAATACTTCAAACCGTTCAAAACTGACTCACAGCGAATTGAACAAAATCAAAACAAGCATTAAAAAGTCGGAACAACGACAACGCATATTGTTAGTCATAACCCGGCAAATTCTGAATTCTAGAGCTCTAGAACAGCCAATTCAATACCACAATAAGCCTCCTATGCCTAATCAGGCTTACACGCTGGCCTCAGTGGCGATGATGGCACCTTGTCAACAATAAATGCGTGATGGCAGGCATTTCTAGAGATAATTATAAAATATCAACAAAGCAGCTCGAGATTCGCCAGTGGAACTTCAGTAGGTTCAAAAAATTTAGAGCTCTTTGTACAGTTTCTAAAAAAGGAAGACAGTGAAGCCGGGGAAGCGTCTCGACAATAAGACGTCGCGCGTGCTTTTGGCTTCACTTGCACGATGGTCGTCGGTGGCACTGCCGCGACGGCGGCGCGCGCACTCATGCTTCTGCGTGTAGGCGTGCGCACGAGGAGGGGGGGAGGCGCCCCCTTTAATCAACAAAGAGGAGGGGGGCGCAAGGTTTACCTTCCACAATGACTAAGGGGAGGGGGGCGCCTTGATGAACCTTCGCCATTCTTTACTGGGAACCCAGCGCACGCCTATGTTTACGGGGGCACCGACTTTCCTCGTATTGTCACTGCTCCTCTTTCGACCTTACGACAGGCGTCCGACCCATGGCGAGTCGAAAGAGGAACAGAACACGTCTTTGGCCCTATCTCTTACGTCACGATACAACGGACTGACGCGATTGGTTGACGGGCCATATTGGAGAAAGACTATGGCGTCTTATTAAAGACGTATGCGCCATTCGCAGATGGCGTGGACGCAACCACGTGGCTGCCAGTGTGAGCTAGGTCATGTAATTAAGCAAAACTAATGTCCTGCGAAAAGCGCGGGGCCATAAGGCGGGAAACAAGCACGCTTAATTGTTTGAAAACGCCGCCACCCTGACGTTTCATACGACGCCATGAGATGACGCGGCGGGTTTGATTGAAATGATTGAATAAGGGAAAGTAGGTGCCACCTCCTCCAGGAGCAGGCTGGTGGTGCCCTTTGTCCAGGTGCGCGCCATTTTTCGCCGAAGTCGTTGACGCAGACGCCGCCTCTTTTACATATGCTCGCGCATGAAACATATACACGCGCATGAAACTGCAGAAATGAAACAAACTCAGACACTATTATCAAAGTGACTGCCATAACGCGCATCTGCGTGCTCTGAAACCCCACAGCGGTTCTGTCGGAGTTGTTGCCACCCTAAATCTTGCCTACATTTATTCCTTGATCCTAACACTAAACAGCTTCTCTGTAACACAGGAAGAAGAGTGCCACTCCCACTCTCTTTCTGCACACCCAAACATCTACGCCTGCAGTTTTCGCGTTAGAAGAAACCAGCCAAGAGGCGAATCTGTCTGCATACAACATAATTTCGGGAGCTACGTCTACCTGTCTTCTCGTACACAATGCCATTGTACACCGCTTGCCAAATAGGCCTTGATCTTTCGCTGGGGCAAGAATACACGATGGTCGCAATTCCACCCAATAGAAACCCTAGCTTGCACACTCTAAATGCCTAGAGCTCTCCCAAATATAAGCAAAGCGTCTTCAACGGAATCTCTTACAAGGCAATTTAGAAAGCGGATCAGCACCCACTGGTGATCATGGGTGACTTTAACGCCCCCAGCTACCACAGGGGTTACGACCGTGAAATCATCAAAGGACGTAAATTGGTAGAACTCATATCCACTCTGCGTCTATCGCTCTTCACAGACCCTATGAAACCCACTATAATTCGGAATTCCATGAACCGACATACCTGCCCGAATGTAGCACTACTTAAAAACATCTACCACGCGACTTGGCAGAACTCTCGGCAACGCTCGGCAACGATCACTCTTTCCTCAGAATCCCCCCTCTCCGCTAAAATAGGTGGAAGACCGCGAGGCCAAGCCAAGCTCACAGATTGGACAGCCTGTCGCTCTCAGTCAATCCTTTCTGTTCCGGGAAAAGAGCATATAACAGAATCGGAGTCGAACACCACTCGAAACAAGCGCGCGTGCCTGCATCGACTTCATAATTTTGAGTTTCCTGTACGAAGCCCGTAAGGCCATATAATGTATCATTTCGAGCATCCTAAAGGGGTCTTATTGCTGCCAATACGACAGTCAGTGATTCTGAACAAGACACAATGCTCCTGTAAAAAACAAAAAACAAAAAAAAATCGAAACAGAATGCCACTTAAGCCTCCCGAATGGGTGACTCAGTGCAAGCACTGCGAGCGCAACCAAAACAACGCGGTGTCATGTGATCCGGCTTGCTACCTAGCACAGCGACTGCTTCCAGGGCAGCGCCATGGCGAGTGATACCACTTGTCCTTTATTCTCTTTAAAATATACTTAAAATAAAAGGTAATTTATGCCTTCGTGCTTAAGAATATTCTATATATTACTATATAAACCTTGAATAATAAACCTTGAATATTCTATATATTACCTTACTATAAACCTTGAATAAATGTTCCTTTATATTGAAACGCTCTCCGGACGGCTGAAAAAATTATGCGCCCGATGAGCACAATGACATCCCTAGACGTCTGTCCGGCCTAAATCTGAACTTTAGATTCCCCCTGTAGAATTCATGTTTTTCCGCTTACTTAGACAGCTATAGAGTTTTTAGGCTTGCATTGACATTCCATTGTCACTGACGTGATTATATACTACAACTGGCCTGTACGTATTTGTCATATCGTTATTCTTTTATAAATGCTGCAATCTTAGTTGATGATTATTGTGCCGTTGTACGGTTATAAAATCTTCTGGGGGGCATTCTTTCTTTCGCGGTTTTCATGCCGCCACCATCCACTTGTGCATTAGTCTTTTTCCTTCTTTTTTGCACTGAATATCTTTCTCCTGCCACCTATTTTTCTTCCCCTGCTTGTTTCATCTAAACGGTACGCTTCTTTGTGTAATCCACATTTCTCAATTTCTATGTGATCGCTAGACGATTTCTTGCGTTCTTCTATAACTTTTTTTTTATATTTCCGCGTCTACTCACTCTCGTTCCTCCATTTTTTTTTTCTTCTGCGTTGCAATAATCATTCAACCCTGCTATTTTCTATTCTGCGCGTCAGAGCGTTTCCTGTTCCTGGTACATTCAAATTCCTCTTGGAAAAACCATTTGATCATCTGAGTTTCCTTGTGATATCTGCTATTTCCGTTTTTATTCAACCGCCGTTCCTTCCGTGCACTCTTAATCATGTCCTGCTTAAAGTGTCAGTGTATAAACGAGACGAAAAATCTAACGCCTATAGACAGTTTGGTTAGCCGGCACAACCTCTAGGCCGCGCCGCCCGTAGCCGTCCCGCTGCGTAGTAGTTTTCTCAGCGGCTCATCTCATAGGCGGGACTCAAATAGGCCGGAGATTTTTCGTCTCGAATCCCGGCTAGTTAGAGGGCCGACTATACAGATGTCCGAGCTACGGTGTCCGCCAGCTGCGGTGCGTCCCAGCTTTGGCGCGTCCTAGCTATAAGCGGTGCATGAAGCTGCGAAACAAAGATTAATTTTAAGTCATTTTTAACTCACTTACTGAGGCTGTGAAGGCCTAGTCACACATTTTATGACATACACAAGCTATACAAACATATTACATTCAGAAATAAATCACAGAAAAATCACAACATACACACGCGGATTCGAACTCGCGATCATTGAATCAGCAAGCGCGTACGCTAACCACTACACCACATCACGCCACGGCGCAGAGTATAAAAGAACGGGGTTTATATGCACCAATGGCTCGCTATACGCTCTGGCGTATTAGTGCATTGGAGGTCGTTATTATGGATGCAGCGTTCACTGATACGTAAGCAGACATTTTTTTTTTTTTAAATGACATTCGTGAGAATATATGGGGTGTCACTCAAGTTATTGCTGGGAGCATGCTTGAAGCGAACTTGGTAAAAAAAGATAAAACTGTGACGCATATATTTGGCACTGGCGCCTCAGTGACATTTAAAGAATCTTGGCGTGCATAATACCCGAGTTCTACTCATGTTAGCCGTCAGCCCATAGGCGGAGAGTACGGGGGGGGCTCGGGGGGCTCGGGCCCCCCCGGACGCCTTCACAGAGCAGAGCCCCCCCCCCCCCCCCGGAGCCGGCCCGGGATATTTTTTAAGAGCTTGGCTTAGGTCCCCGTCCATTGACAATGAGCGTTTGGCCTCCTGTCTGGCAGCTATTTATTTCACAGGGGGGCTGTTTATACCCCCTTTTTCATTTCAGTCTTTTAAAATTCTGATCATGGACCAGTGACAAGTGAAACGCCCAGTTAATAATTCTCCGCAAAGAGATCTGTATCTGCAGAATATGTTGTGTTAACAAACAACTGAGTGTTCTATAGTGTTTTCTACCACCTGAGAATTATTTTTGGCCATCACAAATTGAAGATTAAAGCTTCGCATACCAGCATTAGGCCACTGTCTTATGTCCGGTGCATGTTTTAACAAAGTAATGTATGCCAATAAAGAAAATAGGCGGGTCCCACTCATTGTGGGAATCGATTTTATATGATGCAGTCACCGAGTAGCACCCTATACGGCATTTTTCGCTTTGAGGCCAGCGTTGCGAGGAGGATCGATGTCTTTGTGTAAGTTGAAAAATAAATCTGGAGTCATCACAAGAAATATTTATACTGATATCGCGGTGTAGGCGCCAAAGAGAATAAGGTGGTATTAAAGTCTTTAATTATATTCTTTAAATTAGGAGGCGGACATGTTCTCTCTCTTTCGATATATATATATATATATATATATATATATATATATATATATATATATATATATATATATATATATATATATATATATATATATATATATGTAGCGACAGGAGAACCATGTAGAAGAAGAGCAAGCCGGGCCCCGCCCCCTCCGGCAAAATGAAAAATCTCCGCCTATGCGTCAGCCTGTTGCCTTTCGTGCATTGGACGAGACGTCAACGTCAAGATTCGTTCGCCGGGGAACGTGAGCTCGTAATAAATCCGCGCCAACCGCAAAGAGACGTCGCTGATTACCGATGGAGAATCGCCGTGTTCTAAGTACCGTCGCTGGCCGCTTCACCGCCAACGGTTAACGGGCCGGCAGCCGATATTGTCAGTAAGCCTATTCAGTTTATTTCGAAGCCGTAGTCGACGGTGCTTCAGAAAAAAAAGTGCTCACGCTCGTTTGCGAGAATGTTTTACTGGTTGCTGTTGTTGGCTCGACCCTCTCCGCGTAATAATTACACTCTGAGATGAACATGCGCTGATAATCGTGCTATTGCAGTCCATATATAATATGTGATCACGCCCGAGCAAGTGTGGTGCACCGTGCACGCACTACAGCTGAACTTCGCATGGCAAGGAACTCATATTGGTTCTAAACGTTGGACAGTGCACGACGCTTTCCCTAAAATGAATGACACTGCTCCAGCAGACATAATTTTTGCTACAATAGAAACTGTGGCACACGTTTGCGTGTACCATGGAAGCGAGGAGCTGGCGCTGATTGTATGCTGCATCGCGGTCGCTCGACGGAATGCGCCGCGGAAGAAATGCCGTTTACGCCACTCGCGCGACAGACTTGACTCGTGAGGTGGGCTGTCCACGCAGAAGACACGGTGGCTCGTCGTTCGCCGCTGTCAGGCACGCAGTGCGCGTGCGGGAATTCGCTGCTAACATGTACTGGATCTTGTATTCGGCAGTACTTATTCCTGTAATATTTGCGACGTTCTGTTACGACTCCATCAGTGGCCATACTTTTGAGGACATCTCAATTCACGCCGGTATATAGCTATCCCTTCGCGCAACAGAAACTACATCACACTCGTCGCAAGGACGAGACTGCATGCGCTCAAGTCACAATGGATGATGCAATATTTTTCACAAAAGTTTACTGAAACATTTGTGGGAAGCCAGTCCATGCGATGTATAAGGAATATTGGGGCGAAAGGCACCTGCATGTGCAGTGCTTAAATATATACGAACTTCGTGTTTTGATAATTGTTTGGCACATTTAGCCGCAATTATACCGCTGCACAAACGTATGCTGGCTATATGCACACAGCTGCATTTGTATGCGCACAGAACCTATGTTAGTTTGTTGTTCTAGAGTGTGTTGGTAACTTTCTTGTGTGTCACGTTAGTTTGTTGTTCTAGAGTGCAGGGGTAACTTTCTTGTTTGTTTGTTTGTTTTCTTTTTTTTACGTATACGAGTACTTATTGGTTCATGCGAGGCTCATTGAGAGTTGCGTACAGCTCCAGTCCACAGCGCTATGTAGTGATGCACTAATGAGAAATGGTTCCGAAACCATCGAGTCGTAGCTGTATACAGATGCTGCAGCACGATGTATGATGCATGAAGGCTACGCTACTTTTGGTGCAGGCTGGATTCTTTTATTGTGCACATACAAAACGGTTTTGCCGCAGTGCAACAGTGGTCGCGAGGAATGAATTGAAGCTGCTGAATTATGCCACATGATTGCAAGATCAGCAACGTAAATTGGCCACTCATTCCCAGGATTTGGAGACATTCGTACGTGGCGCCATCTCTCGGCGGCAGCAACCGCATCCTGCCATAACTGAATGGGAAATAGGCGAAAAAAATCATATCTTTTGAAATAAGCTAGTTATCAAAAACGACTCCGGGATCTATACAGCAGAGACCTACTGGAACACTGTGGCGAAATTTCAGTATCGCACTACAAAACCTGTGGCTTCCCTAGACAATTGAACACCCCCATTGGAAATACATGGGACCCATTGTTTATTTATTTATTTATTCATTTATTTATTTATTTATTCATATACCCTAAGGGCCCATGGGGGGCATTACATAGGGGGGGGTAGTTACAATGTTCACAAAAAAATATTTACACAGAATATAAAAAGGAAAATTCAAGCACAAGAAATCCGCATACAAAGAAAACATGAGAGAACATGGTAATGCACTGCAGCACTCAGTAAGGCATGAAACAAGGTATGCAATAGTACAGATAATATTGGAACTAAACTAAACAAAAGAAAGCTACAAAATTTTACACTTCGACATTCCACATCTCCTTTAATTTGCTAACAAACGTGTCGTGATCGCGCACAGTTACAACATCGCCTGGTAGTTTATTCCAATGATAAATTGCAAGAAACAGTGGTGAGTCACGAAGGAAGTTAGTACGCGCAAACATGGGTTGTATTTTGTATGCATGATCCAGGCGTGGAAAAATGCGATGAGCTGGTTTAATCTGTGACTGTAAGAATGATGAATCACTGAAATAAAGCCTGTGGAAATGGGACAGCAGTGCGATAAGCCTACGCTTTTCTAGTGCAGGTAATTTCAATGATGTTTTGATAGCTGTTATGCTATAAACTCGTGAATATTTTCCTGTGATGAAGCGGGCTGCTTTGTTTTGGATGGCCTCAAGTTTATGAATTAGGTATTGCTGGTTAGGATTCCAAATAAGGGCAGCGTATTCCATTTTTGAGCGAACTAACGTTATGTATGCGAGAAGTTTGGTGGACTGGTTAGCAGAGTGCAAATTACGTTTAATGAATCCTAGAGCTCTTGAAGCCTTGCTGCTTATTGCCTCAACATGAGCATTCCATGAGAGGTTGTGTGTAAGATGGACGCCTAAGTATTTTATTGTAGACACATTTTCGACTACCATATTGTTAATCATGTAAGAATGCAGCTCGGGGTTTGTAGTTCTTGTAAATTGAATGTACTTTGTTTTTGAGACATTAATTTCCATTTGCCATTGATAGCACCAGCGGGTGATTTGGTTAATGTCAGACTGCAGCGCACTCACATCGAAATGGTTAGTAATTTGTCTGTAAATGACACAATCGTCTGCAAAAAGTCTGATTGGCGATGACAGGTGGTTACTTATATCATTCACGTAAATTAAGAATAAGATTGGCCCTAACACGGTACCTTGCGGAACGCCTGATTTTACCTTTATTAATGGAGACAGGCTATTATTAACAAAAACAGACTGGTAGCGATCAGACAAGAAATTAGCAATCCAATGAGATATGTTCGGGTTGATGTTTAGGGCTCTTAGTTTCATATTTAGGCGGTTATGGGGGGACCTTATCGAAGGCTTTGGCAAAGACTATAAATAAAGCGTCAATGTCTGCTTTATTGTGTATGGCTTCGTGAATATCGGTAATTAGTTCAAATAGTTGAGTTTCGCATGAACGGCCGCGCTGAAAACCATGCTGATTTGGTAAGAAAAAGTTGTTAGTAGTTAGATATGACATAATTGCAGATGATATAATGTGCTCTAAGAGTTTACACGGTATGCTTGTTAGTGAAATTGGTCTGTAGTTACAAAGCATGGAGGGGTCACCTGACTTAAAAATAGGAGTGATGTGGGCAATTTTCCAGGCATCTGGTACGCTTCCGCTATCAATGGATTGCTGAAAAACAGCTGCTAAAATGTGCGATATAACAGGCTTTGTTATCTTCAGCATTTTGGTGCAGATGCCGTCCGGGCCGGGTGCCGAATTATTTGGGAGCCTTTCAATAGCGCGTTCGATACCTTGATATGAAATATATACATCGTCCATGACTGACTCGAGAGTCGTGAAGTTAAGGTCAGACGGAATGCAATTTTCATCTGTGAATACAGAACCAAAATATTCATTTAGTTCCTTTGCAACACATGATGGTGAAAGAAGCACACCGTCCTTGGAAATGGACACTTGGGATGACGAAGAAGGTTTGGGGTTAATTACCTTCCAGAATTTTTTAGTATTTTCCCTTAAAAGCGTGTTAAATATTAAACACTCTGGGAAGCCACGCGGTTTGTAGTGCGACACTGTAATTTTGACAGAATGTTTAATTAAGTCTCTGCTTTGTAGAACCGGGAGTCGTTTTTGATAACTAGCTTTTTTCATGAGATATGATATTTTTCGCCTACTTCCCATTCAGTTACGGCAGGCCGCCGCTGTCACCGACAAGAGAGGGCGCTACGTGAAAATGTCTGCAAATCCTGGTCATGTGTCAAACAAGAACGCTTTCAACGGGTGGCGGGGGGGGGGGGGGGGGGGGAGGGAGTGAAGGGGCGCAATGTCTGCCCCATATATTCACCTATTGGGCAGGGGGGGGGCGCTGTGATGAACATTCGCCCCCCCCCCCCCCTGAAGGAGAACGTTGCGCACGCTTACGTATATACATCCACAGACGTGCGCACTTGGCACTGTCACATACGTTCGAGGGGAGATTTCAAGCTTGTATTATTGTTTTGCAAGAAGCATCCGCACTTAGGCGTTGCTTGCCGCGGATTTAAGAGGAATCGTAGAACGCCTTTGGGAAAACTAAGAGCATGCACCCCGTGGAAGTCTTCCTGCCCGCAGTTCATTTACTTCGCATGGGATATTGCATACAGGTTCGGCAAACAGATCAAGGTTACGAAGAATGATCTTCATGAAGAACGATGAGCAGTGATGTCCGAAAAAAGTCGATCAACACGTGATGGCAGCAATGCCATGGGGAAGGCCATTCCAGCCCACTGCTGCGCGAAGAAAAAATTGACGTAGCGAAATGGGCAGTGCGAGCACGTGCGGCGTGCAATTTCATGGGGGTATAAGCCGTGCGGTGGTACATGCGCGTCGGTGAGATGATGTATGGCGTGTGATTAAGAGAGATTAAGAAAACAATCTATGAAGCAAGAGGAGTCTGGTGCTGCGGCGGTGCACAGAAATATCAAGAAGTCCAGTTTCGCGTTTGAGGGATAACATTGTTGTCATATGAAGAAGAAATGGACCTATAGTGGCATGATCTCAGCAGTATGCAAGTAAAAAAATAAGTTAAAATGTAATTTAATCATTCAGATGAAGCATTGACAATTGAAATTAATGAAAGCCAACAGGAACTGAGGCAAAGAAAGGTATGGCATGTTATTTGCAGCCTTGGCAAAAAGAAGTGTTTCACAATCGCCGTCATGGTTGCGAGCGGCACTAACACTCGCAGGTTTAAACGCAGAAATACCCGATATAGTGGACGGGCAGACGGCCGCCGCCGTAGCTCAATCGGTAGAGCATTAAGCACGTTATCTAAAGGTTGCAGGTTCGGTCCCTGTCGGTGATAAGTTCTTTTTAATCCGCTTTCATTTTTAAACATTAATTACATAATTGCTACCGTACCCTCCTTGGCTTCACTTGCTGTTGGTTTTTGTTAAGGTTGTGTCAAAGAAACGGGCCTTCAAATCTCCTTCTTTCATTCATTCACCGTTGACACCAACACAGAAACTGTCAGCCTGCAGCGTGTCTAGACATGCAAATAAAAATTATCACCTTTGTCTTCTTTTTTTTTTTTTTTAATATCGGTTGAAGTCTGGTGTCACTGGATATCTCTTGCCCATCGGAATCATGCTGGTTGACAATTACTTGACAGATCACGCCAGCTGCATAGCTAACAGATCCTCCTGTGTCCAGCCAGAATAAGCATGCGAGAAACAGCTGCTGTCATGTGTAGAAATGTTTATTGTAAATTGTACAAACAACGCTAAACGTAATGCACAGTACTCAGGGAAACAACACAACCTTTCCATCCGCTATTTTTCGGACAAAATGTATTCGGACGCTTATCGAATGCCTTTGACCCTTTGTATGACCTTGAGCAACTTGCTGCCCGCAAAACACCTTGGAAACAACTCCTTGTTTTTCATGACACTCTGAACAAGACCTAGCGTCTGAGCATATGTACTAGGGTATGTAAGATCCTTGATATAATAGGTTGTAAAACATAAAATGAGCGCTTTTTGAAGAGAAGCGTCAGCCATTAGCTTCAAGTTGCCTTCCACTTCACCGCAGTAGAGCGCCTTATTGTAACACCCCTAAAAATTCTTGGGCCAGGTGATCAGTCGAACTTTCTCAAGTTTCTTCATCAAAGTGTCAACGTCTTCTTTGAAACGAAGCTCCGCTTCGAACGTCAACTGCAAGTAAATACCATAGCACAATCGCAATTGGTTGAGAACATCTTACAAGGGAAGCAGTGTTACATTATACTTACGATTTCTTCACTAAGTAAATAAGATGGCAGGCAAGCTGGTGGGTTCTCTTTGCGCCACTTTACAGAGGAAGCAAGTAGGAGCTTCACTCTTTCTTTGTTCATTCTGGAAATCTGGCCATGTACCTTCTCTAATGTCTAAGAAGAAAAAAAATGATGAAAATGTAATTGGCACATTTGGGAACACATGATAAATTTTCAACATTGAATTAAGGTGCATCGCAACCTAGCTCCCTGAAAATTGTTACCGTGCTGTTATTTGACAGAGCATGATTGTAATAATCATCTATCGCACACTGCAAATGTCCGTACTCCAGAGAGGTTTTCCAGGCGTTTTATTTTTTTCACAGTAACGCTTGTGGCTGTGATCACTGTTTTCAAGACTATTTGCTGACAATAATTAGATGACAGTATTTGAAAACGAAGTTTAAGTTGGTATATGGCAAAATATGAAAACAGGATAACCAAAAATATACGGTTTGTATTTGTAAGCTACCCGATCTCTTTGTTATTTTTTGTGAAGCTGTGCAACCTTTATAAATATTTTTTAAACTGGGCTATGCAAGTTAATGTGAATAGATCGATGTTTGGAAAACACTTGCTTGCATTGAACACACGCTTCATCAACTTACTGCGAGTTCCCTAATAGCCGTTGTTGCATCGAATATTACTAATAAGCTGCAAACGAAAACAACAGTACTTTTATACAGCACGATTAGGTTGCGCTGTTGACTCCCATGAAAAAGAGCGTAAAAAGACGCGAATATCATCTTATCAGCAATGGTCCAATGAATATAAGGCACGTATAAGTTTACCTTCATCAAGAAAATCGGCTTGCACAGGGGCGACAGCTGGTGCCAGACCCACCAATGCGTTTGTGCATACTTGACTTGGCACTGCGTAATACGAATAGGTAAATGCAACCAGAAGCCATGGTCATCAATGAAAGAGCACAATAAAAATGCACGTGTATACAAGAGCATGGAAAAGGCTACCTATAAAGTTTGCTGCAAATTACGCAACAACGCTTGTTTTAAAAGCTTTCACAATTCAAGGTGTAAATCTAAGAATTTTACGACCCGAAACAGGACAGAGGACAACAGGCCCGCAGCACTGACGCACATCGAATTCATTTCATCGCCAGGGCTTCATCACCGCCTACATCCTAACATGGCTTATTACATTCCACCGCCGTCAGAACAAGGCACGCTAAGACCGAGAGTTAATAACAAAACCTCATACTCAACACCACAATGCCACTAGAGCCTCGTCACAGCGGCTTGTTATGAACACCGGTGATTACCGACCCTGTGACTGCAGTATTCGAGGACCAAAAAGAAAGAACACATGATCCCTGGACAAGTTGTACGCAAGAGTGCCCGTCCCAATGAAATGGTACTGACGTGTTGGAGACTCGTAACTGTAGTTTTATTTACTCTTGGTCGTCAAAACATTTCTCGGCTTTTTCTTAAAGGTACGAAAAATCTGCAGGTGAGGCGTAAAGAGTTTATTGTGAGCATATACTAACGTAAATCAGCTGCTAACAAGTACATGCAGCCTTTCATTGTAGCAGTTTATAATTGACCAGAACTGCAGAAAACAATTGAACAGTTTCACAAATAGCACGAAGAGATAGATCATCACGGTGACATCTGTCATGAGTGCCGAGAGTGCCGGAGCTCTATATGAGCTCACAATGAATACTGCCAGCATCGCAAAACGTGTGCGACTAGAGCAGACGACGGTGAGAACAATGATAACGCGCGCAAACTCATACAGTTTTTTTTAAAGATCGTAGAAGTAGCATTATGACACCTCGCGGTCCCTTTTTACATATAGCAGCGAAAGAATAGAACACGGCAAACACCAACAACGCCAACATATATGAAGAAAGTACAATGACTTACCCAAGCGGGCATGATGTGCCGGGCTGTGACCACAATACGCGCACCAGCTCGACTTAAATGACGCAGATGCATCCTGTGGTCCGGCGTCAACAGCTCGCGTGTATCCATCGCAGGCGCACGTATTTTCAAAGTTGCAGTGTCCTCGCATCACCTCCTTTATATCTAGAAGTATATCCATGATTGCCGAGTACCGGCTCACACCGCACGCTCAAACACCCGCTGCTGATGTGGAATTCGCTGGAACCCACTTGGCGCCAAAAACGCAACCTCCTTCCCATCGTACTATAATAACTTCGAACTCTCGTGTTCGCCTCCTTCCTTTTTTTTTTTTTTTCTCTACACAAGAGCACAGCAACAGAGTATAACGGCGGCGCGCAATCACGCGGTCATGCTCCGAAGTCGGCCCTCTTCCTTTTCACGCGCGCAGGAAAGGGTATACAGGGTGTCCCATTTATCACGCAGCACGATTTAAAAAAAGAGGAACGGCGTTACGCGAAGCAGACCTAGTGCATAATGTTCCCAGTATACTGTAGTAGCCGCTACTATTTTTTTTCGTTAATGTGAATTAATTAATTAGTACTAATTAATTTCGTAACTCCGAAAATACTCATCTAATTATCAAAGTGTCAATGAGGCAAATGTGGGCATGTTGAAATGACATCTATCTGTGCTACTTTCAACAACGTACTAATTGCGTGCTAATTTTTTCCTTTCGGATTCGATTGTTGCTTCATGCATGGCCTCTGAGATTGTGCGCCGGCGCGCGGCCTCGGAGGCCATGCATGAAGCAACAATCGAATCCGAAAGAAAAAAAATTAGCGCGCAATTAGTACGTTGTTGAAAGTAGCACAGATAGATGTCATTTCAACATGCCCACATTTGCCTCATTGAAACTTTGATAATTAGATGAGTATTTTCGGAGTTACGAAATTAATTAGTACTAATTAATTAATTCACATTAACGAAAAAAATAGTAGCGCTACTACAGTATACTGGGAACATTATGCACTAGGTCTGCTTCGCGTAACGCCGTTCCTCTTTTTTAAATCGTGCTGTGATAAATGGGAGACCCTGTATAGTGCGCCCCCAAGTATACCTCCTCACAGCATTGCTTGCCTTTGCGGCTGACGCTGCTTGCGCATGCGTAAACACCGACACTTGCGCTGCATGCGCCGACATGAACGGGAGCTAAATAGCAAGGATTCCGCTCGAGCGGCCTGCACCCGCGCGCCACAGAAGCTGTAGGCCGTCTACAAGGCGCGCTTGGAGGGTGAGCCCTTCTTTTGCGCACTTGTCACGGCTAACTCCTTCCGCATGGCCTCCTGCAGCCGTGACTTTTTCTGAATTTTGAAGCGTCCCGCCTACAGGACATGCGCTAGCCAGGACCTGATTAAGAGTGTGTAGCGGGCTTATCTCTACCTCTTGCCCAGGCGCAGAATAATAACAGGGCAGTGAAGTTTCTCAGAACTCTTCCAATAATCCTCCTGTCTCAAAAGTTTCAAGAAATTGGAGTTCACGTCTAGCTAAAAAAAAAAAAAAAAAAAGAAAAAAAAAAAAAAAAAAAGCTTCACGCCTTTTACCACCATTTGTAAGTCGAACTTAGGTACAACACGTTGTCAAAACCGATTTGTCGACGACTTCCTCGTCATTTTGAACATTACAACATCTAGCCCATATCCGTTGCTAACATGTTAGAATGTTTTAGACGATGCCGCTCGTTCATTAGCGTTCAACCGTGAACAACAAGCCAATTATTTTTTGCCGTTTTTAGACATTCCCTTGTTCTTTGGTAAGGTATCTGCTGGGAATTCTCGCCACGGTCCACGAATTCAGGGTCTGTTACCCTATGACTCCTCTTACACTATGCTCGTGAAAACAGCGATTGCAATTTCCTGCCTCTGTTCCTCGCTGGGGAAATCCAGTGGGCGTATATGATAGAGAGCAGCTGCCGCATGCAAGTGAGTCGTCTGATCCGGTCAGGTTTCCCTGACACTCATAGTTGCGGGGAGTGGTGCGCAATTAAAGAATTTAATAATAATAATAATAATTATAATAATAATAATAATAATAATAATAATAATAATAATAATAATAATATGTGGGGTTTTACGTCCCAAAACCACGATATGATTATGAGAGACGCCGTAGTGGAGGGCTCTGGAAATTTTACCCATCTGGTGCAATTAAAGAAGTTGTAGAGGACAAGCGCTACCAACACTCATGAAAAAAAGGCAACGAAAGAATATTGTGGTCATGCCGTATGCGCATTTTGTATCACACAAATAGAATGGTCGAAAGCATAGGGTAGATGTCGTGTGCACAGCCATTTGTAAACTGGCTCTGCTGCGCTCCCATTTTTAATAATCACAGGGAAGAGAGAGCGAGCAAGAATTAAGGCATGCACAAAAATATGTCAAGCACTTTATTCAGTTCGCTTATGAGGTTTTTTATGGAACTCTGCTGAGATGCGGAAAAGTGAACATCGACCAAAAGGGCCGATGTCTAAATGACCAACTGCGGGAGTTTTCATCGTCGTTGAAGCTAGGTTCTTGCAGATAACACGCACTTGTCTTCGAACTGCGAAGAACGCGGGTGCATTCCACAGTTCTATATCGCAGATGTTCTTAGAAGACCCACAGACTGGTCAGGGAGATTACTGCAGCTGGGAAGATTACCGCGCGTACAAAACCGCGCACAGTCAGCGTGAAAAGGTTAAGGACCACGAGAGAAGAGAAAGCTGAATATCCCTGCTGCTCCGCTAGACAGCCTTGAATTTAGGTTGGCGACCAGTTTAAAACGCGCCGACATATGCCTGTACACGAGCAGCTCGATCGAATAAAATCACAAATTGCTGGGAAATTCATTTTTTCTCAGACGTGCCTCTAAACTTTTGGTGCAGACTGCGCGTCAGTGTGTCCTCGGTAGCGCTGCCAGATAAATTGTAGCGGTGTGCGAATAGTAAATTTTGGAATTGAATCGAATACGAATCGAATAGTGACGACACCGAATCGAATACGAATACGAACACTCTGGAATTCACAAGGTGTCCTTCAATTTTTGTCGCTGATTATTCGAAAGATAGTCGAAAAATATTCGCTGTTTCGAATATGCACTATTCGATTCTAGCACCGAATCAAATAGAACAATATTCGATTCGTTGCTCGAAATTTTCGAATATCGCACATCCCTAATAAATAGGCTTTCACCAGGATTGTAGCCAGGGAGGGGGGGAGGGGGGTCTAGGGCTCCGGGTCCCCCTTGAAATTTTGATGAAGGTGTTTTTTTTTTTGTTGTTGTTGTTTTTACCGAAAATAAATAAAATAGGTGTTTTTCTCAAAAAATCAAATCCCTCAGCGAGTGCCCCCCGTCTCCTCCCGTAATATATTCCTGGCTACGGGTCTGGCTTTCACAATAGTTGAAGTGGCGGTCATTAATCAGTCCTGGTTCTATTGAAGCAAGGTATGTGACCGGGCTAGTTGGTATTCCATGACGACGTGAACAGCGCGTGAGACACACAGGGACAAGGAACCGACGAACGGTTCTATTGTCAGCTCAGTTGGTCAGGCATGGTAGCACCTTGTGATAACTTTGGCTGTCTTTGGCTCCCCATGCACGATTCCGTGCTCTTGTGAAAAAAACCCACTTCCCCGAAGGGAATCGTGAGGAAATGCGAATGCATTTCGCGCGCGCTTCACTCCTTTTATATATGGTGGTTGTGGTTCGAAGAAGGAAAAAGGCGCCTAATTTCTGCAGCCCGGTCGGGAGCACGGCGCAGCGCCTGTTTTTTTTTTTTTGCTTTTGTTCTGTCTTTTTTTATTTTTTTTTGTTCTTTTTTTCATTTTCTTTTCTTTTTTTTTATTTATTTTTTTCATATATACCTCCGCCGAGCTCCCGCGATGCGAGCGCCCTCACGCACTTGAAATGCATTCGCATTTAAAACTGGGGATGCGTAAAGCACGCAGCGATGGAGCGGTGTTTCCTACTGGAACATGCCAATCGCTGCTAATGTGCAATGAGAGACAGAAGACTCCCACTGGACACAGAGACTCGCAGTCCGCTTTTAGTTAACGCGCACGCTGCGAATTTTTATTGTTCAACAACGCACAGGAGAAATCTCCCACCGGCACCACCTTGGAGGTCGAGATCCATTGCCATATATACGGGGTGGCCAGTGAACGGTTGTGCAGCGCGAGCAGTCGGTTTTTTCAACCAAGAAACTCGCTAGCAGACGCCGCCTGCGTCGGCGTCGCGAGGCGAGAGAGGGGGGGAGCGTAGGAGAGGAGAGAGAGAGGGGGACGCGCATGCGCAGTGGGAGTGTGGACGCTGCGGGCAGAGATGCCTAGAGAAGAGAGGGGGGAGCGTAGGAGAGGAGAGAGAGGTGGGACGCGCATGCGTAGTGAGGGTGTGGTTGCCGCGGGGAGGGATGCCTAGAGGGGAGAGAGGAGGTTTTTTATTTTTTTAAAGGGTTTGCGCGTGCGCAGTAAGGGTGGTCACGCCGCCCACCACCACCACCGGATTAAGCTTCGCCATAAGATGCTTCACATCCAGCACCTGCCGGCGCTTACCTCCTCAACCTATCCTCCTCCTCCTCCTCCGCGGACAACGCTGGACAATGCTGGACAACGCCGGACAACGCCGGATGCCTTACATAGCCCGACTATGAAATGCATTCGCATTTTAAAAAAAAATCACCGCATCTCCACTAATGTCAATCATGACGACTCGAGTATGAAAGCGCTGGGTATCGTAGCGGTATGTCACCGTATGTCACCCGCGCGTTGCCACTGCGAATGTAAATTGAGTGACATAGAGTGTGTGTGTATATATATATATATATATATATATATATATATATATATATATATATATATATAATAAGATCACGTACTACGTGACGCCTACAGGCAAAAAAGAGTGTTCCACACTCGCCGTAATGGCAACAGGCGGCGCTGACTGACGCTCCCACGTTTAAGTACACATATATACCCCATAAAGTGGACAGGGAGATGACCGCCACCGTAGCTCAGTGGTAGAGCATCGGACGCGTTATTCGAAGGTCGCAGGTTCGGATCCTGCCGGTGGCAAGTTATCTTTTCGTCCACTTTCATTTCTTCACATTTACATTACAATTACTTCTAATAGCTTCCCCTATACTTTCCTTGGCATCTTTGTCTGTTAGTTCTCATTAATTATATATATATATATATATATATATACAAATGTATTTATTTGGTTCCTCTTTAATGCTCTTCTATTTTAATCCTCTTGCTATGACTCGTATATCGTCTTGAGTTCTGGATTCCGTTTTCTCTTCATTATTAATGATTTGTGGTTTGTGAATTGGAGAGCCAGCGGTTCTTCGAGTGGATGTAATCTAAAGTTGGCAAAGACAAGATGTTCTTTGGGTGGTTGTTGGTTTTCAGTCATATGAAATGCATCGTACAGTGTATCGACACCTTCCACATCCCACTGTGCACATCCTTCAGAATTGTGATAGGCAGAATTGTTGATTTCGGGAACACAGTGTCTTTCATTATTATTCGATTTCATTTTTATTAAGATATTTCAGGCGCGTTTTGAGTGCTGCATATGACTTTTATCTGAGACTTTATAATCGTAATCGCAACATACACACATATATTTTCTACTATAGCAACAGTTTTTTATATACCGTGACAGCGGACAGTGAGAGTCGACGACAAAGCTAGGTCCTAAGCTGCTCCGCCACTGAAAGTAATTTCAATACACATCTGTTGCAAGTTGAGCGTCTGTCCGGTGATTTCCTTTACGTTCCTGCTGTTTTTCCCGGTCATGCGTTTGCAATATGTGCCACAAACACACGCCAAGTACACCACATATCTCGTTGATCGCTTTAGGCCTACTTGGCTGCCGCAGCCGACAGCGCTCATGATTGTCACGTAGGCACACATTTTTTTTTAAGTTTGAAGTTTTTTTTTAAGTTTATTTCGTTATTTTTATGGTACATGTATTTACACTTTTAGGGACCCAACAAAATTGTTAAAGGGTCCCTATTTAACATGACTCGATTTCTTCTTGTTTATATGTGCGTTGAAGAGCGGTACCAATCAACGCGGTAGTCCTAAAACTGGAAATAGAATAGTACAGACATCTTGAGTCTCAAATTTCGTATCGCTTGTAGTGCAAACGTGGCTACGCTGAATTATATATAGTACTTCTTTTCCTGCTCGTATGCGCAATCGCGAAGGGGGATTTTCTTGAAGGACCCTGAAATTTTTACTACAAATATATATATAGTCACTGTCTGGAATTAAAGGAATCTCTCGTTGCACAGATATTTCGCTATTAGAGGAATATTCAGTGTAGGCAGACTCATTCACAATTTACATTTTCCCTTTGCCAAAAACTCCTGTAATATATTCCCCCTCTAGATTTCGTGTGATATCTTCTAAATGTTAAACATGTTGTGACACAATGAAAATAATGAAGGCGACAGTCTGGCCACACGCAAGGAAATTATGAAAAAAAAACAAAACAACAACAACGCCAAAACAAGTTTATCTTACTGCGCCTGCGCATTTTAAAGAACATGACAGAGATAAGTCGAAAACAGCGTAGCGTGACATTCGCTGTTTTCTCATTTCTCTCTACCAAGCAGGCGCGCTGTATCGTACCGTTGCGTGTTTAATTCGGAGCAAACTTGGTGACGTCAACAACGATAACAAGCACAACTTGAAAGCTTATAATCCTTCAGTCCATTATTCCACGGTGACCGAACGTAGCCAACAAACGTACGCGGACTTCGTTCAAAACAAGCCTCAAGGAGGAGGAAAAGTCCCTCTTCAAAACAATGTCACGCGATAAGCATGGAGTTCGTTTGCCCTCCACGCGTTTTAATTTTCAGCGGTTTTGTGAATAGCGCCGCATACCGCTGCAAACCCGCATCTAAACGCGCAGCCACAACTCATTAAATATTTGATATTTACAGATTGTTGCGCCATCTCTCAACGCGAAAGCATACCGTTCTTAAGCTTCACAGGCATTTAGCTATATTGAGAACACATTGCAAGTGCTAAAACTCTAATGGAATATACTAAGTTCTTAAGATAAAGAGTAACCTCATAGTTTTGTAATGAGATCCCGCAATTATATGCGCATACGAGCATAATTCTTCTACAGGCCATAGATGGCGCGAAAGCGGCTAAGTGCTTAACGATCCTGTCTGGATTGCTGTTCACGCATTCAACTTTCACAACTGTTACAATTTAGAGAATCCCATTTCTTGTTTTCGTTTCGACCGAGCTGGCGACGAGCGCGCGCGAAACGCACCGCGCGTTTTTGGCGCTTGTTTGCTTGCTTGACCTCGCTTCCCTTGCTCGGTATATCCGGTGTGCGTGTGCGATTTGGTGACTGCCGCCGACGTTTCGCTCTCTCGCATTCTCGAATTCATTTGGCGCTGTCGCAACAGCAGGACACCGCCGGAGCGAAAGAAGACGCCGAGCTTGTTTCTCCGACGCCTGCATCGGCAACCCCCCCATCTGCACTTCACTGCCCACCCGTTTAAACAGGTGTCGCACGACCGCCGCTTGCACGCATGTTGTCGCGGTTTCAACGGCGTTTCACGACCGCTGCGACGGCATTCCCGCATGGCAACATGGTGCACGACTTCTCTCAAGGATAGCGTGCTCGCTTGATACGGTGCGGTAAGCGATCAACGAACGATGAACGAAGACGACGCCACAACGGCCGCTCCAGCGGCCGCGTCGTCCGCGGAAAACAGCCCCGCTCGTGCGCGGAGGGGTGGCCGTGCGCGCGGCAACAGGCTCGCCCGCAGCCTGTCTTCGTGCAACTGTGCTTCGTACTGCTACTTCTCGCTAGCCCTGGTGCTTTTCTCACTGGGCACGGTGCTCACCATACTTGTGCTCGATGACAGTGAGCAGATGTTTCCGAACCTCACCCACATGTGGCTCATCGGGCCGATATTCATCAGTTCGGGACTCATGTTCGCCGTGAAGACGATCATGTACCTTCGCCGGGAGACCATGATCGCCTATCTGACGAGGCAGCACTCCTTGCTACGCGTAAGTATTGGCGTTACATCTGTGTTTGGTGCATGAACACTTCATACAGCGCACTTTCGATCGGAATCGAATTCCTCAACCACAATTGGCTGCCTTCGGCGTCGCGCGTATTTGAGCCAATCGAGATCGAGAATCCGGATCGCGATCGAAAGCGAGCCGCGTGAAACGCGTATTTTCCCTTGTCCTTTCCGTGTACGTTTTTATTGACGCTTGCATGGTCGATGGCGCCCGCTTCGGTAGAAGCGATCGCGAATGGTTCTCGGCGCTACGGGTTTTCCACTAAGCGGGTCACGCTCTAGTTTGCCCGGCGTGCTGTACAACACGCGCGCTTTGTGCTTGTGCAGTACGTTCTTGCAGAAGGATTGCACTCCCCGTATGACGTCACACTTGCGGACGTTTCGAAGTGTACCGCTCTTTCGTTTATCTGGTGTCCTTGCGATTCTGAGCTGGCACCACCGCGGCTGGCACGTAGGGCGTAGCGAGTTCGGCCAAACGTAGGCCGGAATGCATGACGAATAGGCAGCTGACAGTGAAGGGCGGTGCAAAGGATGTTTCGCCTTCCTTCTTTTTTACTTTTTTATTTTTTCATATTTGGAAAAGTTCGGCCTCTGACATTTGCCATGTCACATTCCTTGCTCGAAGCCTCACGAAGTGCACTGCGAATACTTCACCCTTCAGGCCCTGCTTGTTTGCTTGCTTTTAAAAAACAACGCTGATCACCCTATACATTTCTTGTAAGTGTAGGATGCTTTTGAACTTCTATACTCAACTAAATCACAGCCAATGTCACATGTACTCGTACACATTGCCAGTGTACATTCCTCTTCCCACTTTCAATTGCATGAACAGCAGATTGCGGGCACCCAGGGCAAGTGTCTAAAAGAAAACTGAAATACAGGATACAGATGAGATTCATTCCACTACCTCACTAAAAGTTTTGTTTCGAGCCTACAGCCTAGCATAGCTAAGGCATTTGGCACAGAGTTGACTCAGCCATGAGCGAGTCACACAAAAGAACTGATGGAGCTTTGAGCAAACCTACCATGGCAATGGGTACACACCTGTGTTCACTGTAGCTGCCATCAGCTTTCTTTTACTTGCCTTTTCTTGCGACTTTGGTGACAGCCGTTGTGCACATGCTCGTTGCAGAGAAAACACCACACAAAAACAAGCATCCGCGATAGCTCTGGTCGCAACCTGCGGCTCTATGCAACTGCACAGATGTTAAGCAACACTGAGTCACTCTCGGTAACACCATAAGGATATGAAGAGCAGTAAGATCTATGTCACACAGGTTTTGTTAGCTGTCCGAGACATGTACCTGTGGCCTGAAAAACACTGTCTAGCCATCTCGTGTGTGGGTGACCTAGTTTTGTTTTGCCCTCCGCTTTGGCTAGCGTTATATATATATATATATATATATATATATATATATATATATATATATATATATTTACACAGAGTCGAACCCCTTCATAAGAGACACTGATGTAACAGACAATTGGGTATAAGAGACACCAGTGTGCCTACATTGAAACAGAGGTTGATAAGAAATTGAAAATGTGGTACCCTGCTTATAAGAGACACCTCTGGGTCAAGAATTGCTGCCCAGTGCATGTCTCTTAGAAAGGGGTTCAACTGTATATATATACAGTTGAACCCCTTTGTAAGAGACATGTACCGGGGAGCAATTCTTGTCTTTTATAAAGGGGTTTGACTGTGTGTGTGTGTGTGTGTGTGTGTGTATATATATATATATATATATATATATATATATATATATATATATATATATATATATATATATATATATATATATATATATATATATCCACATGAAATCACCAAAGAAGTTCAGGGAAGGTGGAAGCTCGAAGAGATGAAAAAAAAATTTTTGAACATGGGGTATTGCTAGAGCACCTATGACACCCCCTGTATATAAAAAAAAAAGAAAGAAAAGGAAGAAAGGAAAATGAACAATTGCAGCTGCTTCTTTCTTTGTCTGAATAGTTCAAGAACCAAAGGGGTCATTCAACCCAACTTTCAGTGGCGTGTGGTTTGTTAAAGAAGGAGCTATAAATTTCGAAATCAATATCGCCGACTTTTTCTTTCCGTTTGTTTGTAACGCAGACCTTCTCTAAGCCAGTGCAACCAGTCTTCGTACTGGTCCCCTCTTTTTGGGCGTAATGAAGGGACCACCACCATCTTGCAGTCCTGAGGTTTTGCACTTCGTTTATGAATAATTCAGCAGAGCATTTACCTGTAGTGCACTGGCATGGAAACCTCAGGCTTTTGCATTTGGCATCAGTGCTGATTGCTTTCTTGGCAAACAGATTGTAATGTCGATGGTTGCATCGTGTAACTTTGGTCATGTCACCACGAGCCAGCTTATGTTCGCAAGCACTGTGCTAGTTGGTATACTTGAAAACAATGTTTCTTGACAGCACTGCGAAGTCTACAGAACCGAAGCGCATGCCTGCTACTGCGCCAAAAAATAGTGCTTAATTTTACTGATCATTTTCTCATTTGCCTTACTGAAATAAATGCTGCTTTATTTATTATGAGACTGGCACAGTTGCAGGAAGTCGTTGGTAAAATACAATTATTGTTCATTTTACAAGAATGCGTTCCTTTTTTTTCCATTTCTTAGACAGCACCACCTTTTCAGAACACCCGTTTTCGAAAGTAGACGTGGCGTCCATGACGTAGTGGGTCAGCGTGCGGCCACAAACGCACTGTTTAGTTCTCCAAAAAAAATAAACTTGTAATATGACACTAAAATGTACACTGAAGAGCATGAATGTTTCTTCCATTCACATTTTTCCTGTATATAATTTTCTAAACGCACTAACAATGCGAGCGAGCAAAACCAAAATCAGCCGCAATCTGCCATACTATTTGCATAGCAACACAAATGTGCAGAAGCCCCGCCTCCGTAGCCTTCGCTCCAATGTCATCATAATTGTGCTCGGCAACAACTTATCTTGCCGAGCACAATTATGATGACAAATATGATTTCGTCGCTTCACAAGCTGACCTCGCAAGTTATTAAGTCGGAGCCACACGGAACAAGCATGAGAAAATGAAATCTTCAGACTGAAACGGTTCGGAAAGTTAGGCTAAGCTTCCATTGTATCTGTTTCCATGGCAACCAAAACCAAAGTACCACAGTGGGGCAATGTTGCGCACCTATTTATCGTATGTGATGTCTTCGCTTCATTATAAGTAATGCACATTTACTGGTAAACGTGCAAAACAGACAGAGTAAACAAGCATGGAGACAGCATGCAAAGTGAGGTCGTGCATTGAAAATATTAAGCTTTGCTTTCAACGAACTTGGTGGTGACAAATAAATTTCACTTAACTTGCGTTAGTCTGATATACTGGTAATACTCGAATTAAACGGCCCATTACTTTTCTTTTCATGACACTTAGCTGTTAGTAACTTGGTCTCAAAGAAGTAGTCTTCCGAAACGCTGCTGAGTATTCTTTTAGAAGCAAGTGATCATTTTTATTGACTAAACTGATGGCTGAAATTTTCTAATTTCATGCTGGAACATCATCATCAAAGCATAAGTGTGATATTGCAGACTTTAAGGTTTTTTTTCTTTTTTTAGCTGGGCCATTTTATAAAACTTGGAGCATGTTCTCAAAAATTGCTAGGCTGAGCTTTGGACTACCATATAATGTGCCAACCACCGCCTTGCACAAACTGGTGATTTGTTTCATTCGGCCTTGATTACTTTGTTAGTGAAAAATAATAGCTCAGATAATCAATTATTTGCATAGTTGTCTGCCATGACGTCAAGTTGTGCGTCGCATTCAGAATGTGATGTTGAATAGTTTCCAGCTCGCCACTTCCTTTCTGGTTTTTCCTTCTGCGTATCAAAGTTGCAGCGTTTCGAATTTCCGCATTTCAGATATGGGGAAGCTATCACACACCCATGTCTCTTGCAAGCGTGACAGCAACGCTACTGAATCCAACTTTGAAATACTCCTTATCATTTCTCTAAGTTGGGGCAAGCAGTTCTAAAAACCATCATGTGGCTGCTTGCTCCTCGTAGCACCAACCAACAGCTCAACATCTGCCTTTTTCTCACATTTCTGCAGCCGCCATCTAGCCACCAAAAAAAGTTAGCTTTACGAAAATAACTTTTCAAGTGCGCTGTTATCACGTGCTCACTTGGCACTCTGTTTATACTTTGTGTTGCAACAATAATTGTGCTGTTTGCTGATATTTGCCGTGAATCAATACGAATTTGCCGAGTTCTCAGTCGTGTTCGACAATATTAAGCGGGAACTAAATTGAACTGTATTCAAAGTTGAACCCACTCCTGCATGGGTCCAAGGAGGGCCTGCAGGATCGTGAAATAAATAAATAAAAAATTAACTAGGAAAGCGGAAATAATTCAACACCGTGCTTTTAAATGTGATGCATGAGTTGATATGCAGGCCTTGAGATGTCCGCAACTAATTAGTATTTTAGGTGATTAATAGTCACTAATGAAGTAACTAGTACTAATGGATAATTTACGTTTTTACATGAGGAAATGGCTAACATAGCACCTGTTCGACTTGTCATGATATCTGTTCGGCTGCCTATTATTTTTTTAATTAGCCTGGCTGAAATGAGCTGACATACTGTGTAATGTATAATGCCTCTTCGCTTAAAGTATGCAGCATTACAAGCGATAGAATAGTTTAGCATCATATCAAAGCTGCTGAGATTGTGTTTGAAGAATACGCAAGAATGGCATGTCGGCATGACACAAAATGCAAGAGAACTTTTGTTTTACAGCACGAAAAATACCGTGGTGGTTCTTGTAAAAAAAAAAAAGCAGAAGTTCAAGGGAAGATGGGAGCTTGAAGAGACGAAAAATTCGTGAACATGGGGTGTCGCTGGAGCCGACGTTTAGACAAGTGGACTTGTCTTCTTTACGTCTTCAAGTTTCCGTTTGTCGAAACATTAGCTCCAACAACACCCTGCGTTCGCGAATTTTTTTTCTGCATTTTTCGTACGTCTCACAACACCAGCAAGATGACGGGAACTGCTAGTAGCATTGCAGGCACCGAGTCTTAACGATTATCGGCATGAGACTGCTGGTATACAGTCAGCACTTGCAGCTTGAGCTGCGCTGCCCATTTCTCCGTGATCTCTGTTTGCATCGCAGTGTTGTGTGCAAACAGCTGCTTAGTCGTGCTTGCACACACACTATTCTTACTAGAGAAAGAAAGAACGCTACTTGGCCTTCATTGCAGAACAGAATCAAGGGAGCATGACCGTGCATCAGCATCAGTTCGCTGTCTTTGCAGCCACATGCACCGCACACCTTTCAAGTCACAGATGTTGTGGCCACCTGTGCACAGGCAGCGTGTGTGCATCGATAACAGTGCAGTGCCAATTGTGATGGTGTCAATCAACTACAAGTAGCTGTACGACTTCTATCGCAGTTAAAAATATTGCCTGTGTACCAGTAAATGCATTCCTATTCATGAAGTTGGGGGATCTTACAAGTTTGTACCATCATCGCCACGTCTTATGTTTCTACATATTTTTCTCATTTATAGTTCTTCCTTCCACAAGTGTAATGTACCTCAACAGCTTAAGCTTTTGCTTGTATTTATGTAGCGTCGCTTTGAAGCTGTTGGCATCGTTAGGCTTGTCTGACAAAACTTATGCAGGAAGTTAGTGAACTGTTAGATGTAAGTTTCTGATTCTTGCCTTGAAAAATGCGCTACATCACTCTCTGTAGCAGGCCTAACTTTCTTATGGCATTGCTTTGCTCTCCTCAGCGCCTTCATCACACATATTACGCATGCGCTAGATCGGCTGCAAATGTTTCAAGCATCACACGGAGGAATTCAGATATATTTCGAGTAATTAAAAATACACTTAAGAGAAGCATTAAAACACTTTAGACTACTAAACTATTCTTTTGCTACATTGTTAGGAATTTCGCGATAATATGGTGATAGAATCACAGTCAACTTTTTGTTTTTAAGATATCATGAAGAAATCTCAAAACATGATGTCAGCATGACATGACAGGTTATTAGAAATATACAGCATAGTTTGGCCATTGTGGCTACGCAAAAGTTTCCAAACATTGCTGTGCTGAGTTTTTACAGTGAAGTTGTGTATGACTTGTATCCTGGCTTGTCTTTGTCTTCGTTGATGGAAAACCATTCCATGAAATTGAAGCCAAAAGTGCCCAGTTCTTTTGGAATCATATGTGCAAGACGCACCCCAGTGTTCACTTTTATAGAGGAAAGCACAGAACAAGTGTCAAAATTGCACAATAAATGATAAGGCACCTTCGAACACCGTAAACACGTAGCATCAAGAAAGATGTGCAAACACTCACACAGAGGAAAAGAAAACCGCACAACACGAACTCTGCATTTGCAGAATGTGTTTTGCAGCGAAAGATTGCGGTTGCATTAGTGGCCGATTCCAGGAAGTGGCCACTCTAGCATACGAAGCAGAAGCTGACGTCGCCGTGCTTGCATATGTAAATGAAGAACCCGCTCGGCAAGTGATTTCACTTCTATTCTGATAGTGCTATGGGAAGGCCGTGCACATTCGAGACTCTCGATAAGCAGCGTTTTTGGTGCAGTGCAATAAATTGTCTTGGTTTCAATTATTTCGCGTGTTGCATTGCTCAATATTTCAAGGCTATGTTACGTTGGTCTAGTGGATCAAGTGGCAACCGCTTTCACAACATAAATTGAGGCCCCCGTTTTTGTTTTTTTTTTTTTGCTCCTTAAAGAGACACTAAAGAGCAAAACGATTTTTCTCATATGAGTAAAGTACTCTTTCACGATACCAAAAACACCATGCTTGCTGCGAGAAGAGAAAACGCACAAGAAGTAAATGTGGCTGGCGACGCCACCTTGAAGTTTCCACACCATTTGCCGTGATGTCACTTGTTTTGACGGCACCTACTAGGGCCTACGTAGTTCTTAATCGGTGAAAATGACGTGCATTGTCCTCTGAGGGGGCCATAGATTTAACCCACCCAGCTTGAGGAAATTTCGTGGAGCCAATGGCGCTAAAATACGGTAAATACATTTTGAAATTCGTGACATCACGCATGGAGATTTCGGCGTGAAATTTAAGAATGAAACTTTGTCCTTGATTTTCTACACTATTAATAAACCTGTGATGGTGAAATTAACGACATTAGTGTTCTCACAGTACTATTGATCAGCCTAAACCGATTCATTGTTTCTCTTTAGTGTCCCTTTAAGGTTGAAACACTTATTACTAATATTGTAGTATTACGTACTGATAAGAAATCAATAAGGCTGAAATAAAGCTATGAGTGTTGTAATATGCAACGTTGTATTAATCCGGTGCAGGAATTTATGGTGTTTTCCACTGGTCTCTGTGGAGCAGAATTGCTTGCTTCGTAGTGAAAATATGTTTTTCATTCGTTGATAGGAGTGGATTTGCAGTTCTCACCTGTCATTTAGACTTTACTCACACCACACTGTATTTCATCCACTCGCTCAACAAGTGCAGTCGAGATACGTGTGGAAGCTAAACAATAAGCTTGTGTGAGTTCCTCCGCCTAGAGTCTTAACTATGCATGGCCAGCCCAATGTGGTATCAGAACTAGTGATGCAGAACTATCGATGACACTATCGATACTATAGATAGTTCTGTACTATCGAACAGTCGATAGTAAAAGAAACGATCGATAGCGCTATCGATAGTTTATACTATCGATATTATCGATATTAGTTTTATACTACAACCGCTAGTATAAAATCAACCGCGTGAACTCATTGCAGCATTAACTTGAATCCCCGAGTGTGTGGAGCAGGAGGAGCAGGCTGAAGGACATGAATGTTGACATGCTTGCGCTCCTTCACCATGTTTTTTGGCTGACACATGACAATTAAGTTCAATTATTCAGGTGTACGGGAAACGAGACTTACCATTGACGGTACTGTGTGGCTTTAAATTTATATCGCATTTTGTAATTTCGAAGTCAAAATATCAAGAAATAGGTTTGTTAATTTTAAGGTGCAAGTGCTTACTTTTGAATATGAATTTATTGGTGGACATATTGCCGCATTTCACTGCTGGAATACTTAATTCGCCAAAAAGTTGCGCCTCGGCTTCCTAAGCAGGTTCTTCCTTTACATATGAAAGCATAGGGGTGTCAATGTCTGCTTTGTGCGCTACAGTTGTGACTTCCTGGCAAGCGTAGCCTATGCAACTGCCTTCTTCAGCGCGTGATACATGCCGCGCACTATGCGCTTGAGCTAGTTTGTAGGGATTTATCATGAAAGAAGGGGAAGCGTATAGACACTCAAGTTTCTTGCAACAGCTTGACATGTCGTGAGCTTTGGCAGCATCTCCTTGCACTTCATTTACCAGTTATCAGTAGAGATGGGCTAGGCTGCATTTTAAAGCAACCAAGGTTTAAATTTGACAAGTGTCGAGAATGTGCCTTGTACGAAAAACAGCCTAAGCAAAAAAAAAAAAACAAGCTCTGCATGGTGGCTGCAACGTATATCTGGCTTGTGCAACCACTTCCTGTTTATGCAATGCGTACAAGCGTGCCCTCTGAGAGTGTCTTTTGTTACTCGAGGGAGTTGTCGCCAAGGGCGCTGGTTAATTTCATTGCCACTCGTGTGTGCGACACTTCTGTACTGTTCAACTGCAATGTTTATAAAAGAGTCAAATAAAAATCCTAATATTTTAAAATTTATATTTTCAAATGTCGATGTGTAAGTTATATTCTATCAAAACTTTGTTTTGAATGCACTGTACACAAACTTGTTTGAATGGACTCAAAACTTCAAAATGTTTTGAGTGCACTCACCGCATGCACTCAAGACTTTCTTTCGAGTGCATTCTGTGAGCTGCTAACAGCGCAGTGGGTGAACACCCAGTGCATCATTAAATCGTGAAACTTTGGTTTTATGGTCTCTTTAAGCAATTTTTTTTACGTACTGCTTCTTGCTGCAGGCTAGTATCGCAAGAGCTCAAGTACCTTTATTCTGTTCTAAAAGTTGTTACTTTCTTACGTTCTTAAATTATGTTCTTTTTAAATATTTCTCACTCTCTCAGGATGAGAGTACTGCGTTGTACCAAACTTTCCATTGCCTTGGTTGTCTATATGCGATATGTAGTATTAAAAAAATTTTACAACAAGGTAGCGTCTAGATTTTCCTGACACTTTTGATGCACAAGCCAAAGCATGCCACCTGAGCAAAATGGCTGGCAGGGATGGCCTTGTGGCTTGAAAATTGTGGGGAGCCTTGCTACCTCCTGCGTACGAACAGCCAGGATTTCCAGTTGATTTAGAGGCTGCAGCTTCAATAAATCAGGATACTTCTTGTGTGTGTATTTTTTTTTTTTCCAGAACCAGTTGTTTTCATTTCACGAGTGACTGATAAGGGCCAGTCATCCGGTTGCTTAAATCTTTTTGATGAAATACGAGGCAAACATTCTCCCTGTGCTTCAGTGTCTGTGTTTGTTCCTGCAGACTTGGGCGTGCAGGCACAGATGTGGCGTGATTTGCTCTGTTTCCGAAGTGGGTCTAGTTGTTGCTCTCTTTAAACAGCTGTTTCCCCAACTGTGCACTCTGCCCTTGTGGCAACACTGCTGTGTTTAACTGCTGAACATTGCATCAGTTACTGCACCGCGTATGGACTGCTTTATGGTTGCACCTACACTGCTGCTATTCACATGCATAGAACACAAGCTTAGGAGTAGGCCTAAAAGCACTTGTAATCCGCCTCATGGCATCGATACTTTCAAACTTGAAGTTGTCATAATGCAGGGAGTGAGGAGATTAAGAGGTTTATAGGGGCTCTGTGTAATTTGTAGAACTGCGTTTACATGTGTGTTTTATGTTTTCCCGAGGGAGCATTTTTGCGAGCTCACAAGTGTTGAGAAGTTACTGCTCGGTTCATGGTGTGCCTTTATGTCTTGGAAGCTTCTCAAATGCTATAACCATCGGCTGCTGACTTGAAAGGCGCTGCTACGATCCTCGTCACAGCGGTCGCATTTTGATGGAGCCGAAATGCTAGAGGCCCGCGTACTCAGATTTAGGTGCTCTACAGAACCCAAGGTGGTCGAAATTTCCAGAGCCCTCCGCTGTGGTGCACCTCATAATCACATCATGGTTTTGGCTTGTAAAACCCCTGCAGTTATGAATCAGTATTATCAAATGCTATCACCACTTCTGGTCAGATTCCATGCCTGCCACAAATAGCTGAGTGCATTGTAAAACTTATACGAGTAGCAGCCATTACACTGGAATGTGCGATGACGCATGTATAACAAGACAATGCGGTTCATTCTTGGATCAGATTTGGATAGCCAATGACTGTGCTTGACACTATCACCTTGCTTTAAGGGTTACTTTTATTGCAGAGCACAAGTATGCCAAATCACACACAAGTTTTATCTCTAACTAAATATTTTGCTCCTGCATTCTTTACTGTCACAACAATATGACAATACGGAGAAAGCAGGCAGTGAAGCCAGAGGAAGAGTCGGTGAAATTGTTATGTTTTGAGTTAGTATCGAGAAAACATTTTGCATTTAATTCAGTTTTCCAAGGTTAGTTTTCTCTGTTGAACACGAAAACAAAATTTTAACTGCTACACAGCCCGCTTTTTGTTCCCTTATGTAACCAGGTTACAGACATGACAGTTTGTGAGCATTCATTTAGCCATGTTGAGCTGGCAACTGCTTTAGAGATGAATGAGTGCTTCTCACAGAAAGAAATGCAAGCACAAATAAATGTTTGCCTGCATCTTCTGTCTGGAATTCAATGTAATTCTGCTGGAGTCGGATGTAAGCAGAGGGATCCCAGCAAACTATCAGATGGCTTTCTCAGAACCAAACTATAAATACTTGGCATGGCTTCTGTAACTTGTTGACTTCTTTCACTATGGTTCTAAAATATTTACTCCAACCTAACTCAACAAAAAAAACCGGCAGATCCCACGCACTGTGGGAATCGATGTAATGCGAAGCAGCCAGCAAGGAGCAAATCATGCTGTACGTGATATGCATGTCATTAGTTACATCTAGGGCCTGTCATTTGTGTTCGTCGTGCAGTCACGTCGTGCAATACAAATTTTGGTGTATACCAAGCTAGCGTACTGGGACGCAAGCGCACCATGAGCGTGGCATTGTAGACGACATGCATGCCAAGATTTTCGTGTTACCACCTGCCACTTATGTTCGCTTAATTTTTAAACTCGAATCGCAGCGAGACGCGATACCAATCTGCCTCCGTTTGGCATGCGTTCGTATTCTCGCGCTTTGCGCATTGTGCAGACGCCGTCCGCGTTCCAGCGTTTAAATTGACGGACACTGTCAATTCCAAGGCGCGTTCCTCCAACGCATGTGCCCACTGAGACGGGGTCGGTCAGAATGGAACGTCATGCGCGCGTCTCCCTCCTTGCATGATTTAGAGACGCTGGGCACAGCACGCTACGTAAGCAAAGCGCGAGCACTGTAGAGTCAGCCGCGACCGGCGTCCGTTTGCGCGCCCGGCGCCCAACTGGCACCGTGCCAGGGCACGGCTGGAGGGAGGGACGGACGGACGGACGGACGTGAGCATGAGACAATTAAGGCGTATGCCTTAAAGATTTGACGTATATCAAGCTAGCGAAACGGCCACGAGAATGACATCCGCGTGGCATGCAAGTCATGTTGCACATGACATTTCCTGATTTCCATATTACCACTTGTCATTAATGCTCGTCATACAGTCACGTCGTTCAATACCAAATTTGGTGTATATCAAGCTAGTGAAACGGCCCCGAGAGTGTCATGAGCATAGTATGCAAGTCATGTTGCACATGACATGTCATGATTTCCATAGTACCACTTGTCATTTATGCTCATCATACGATCACGTCGCTCAATACAAAATTTGGTGTATATCAAACCAGCGGAACGGCCGCGAGCGTGCTATGAGCGTGGCATGCAAGTCATGCTTCACATGACATGTCATGATTTCCATATGCCCACTTTGTATTTATGTTCGTCATACACTCACGTCACGCAATACCAAATTTGGTGTATATCAAGCTAGCGAAGCGGCCGTCAGCTACGCCATGAGCGTGGCATGTAAATCATGTTGTACATGACATGCAGGTCATGATTTTCATATTACCACAAGTCATTTATGTTGATCATGGAGAAATGTCTCATCGTACCAATTTTTAGATAGATCAAGTTAAGAAAACGGCCTCAGGAGCACTATGGCCATGGCATGTAAATCATACTTTTCATGACAAGTTATTCATGATTTTCATGATATGACCAGCCATTCATGTTTGTCATACAGTCATGTTATGTCATACCAATTTTGGTATAAGTCCCATTAACGATACGGCCAGGAGAGCACAAAGTCGTAGGCGGCTAGATAGATAGATAGATAGATAGATACGCTCAAAGTCGCCGAAGTTCGCTAAGAAATGCTTCGCATTTAATATAACAAACTTACTTGGACATATGTGACTAGCAGTAGACTGGGCGACCTCCGCTCATTAGGTGTCAGTGTATACTGAGGATGCCACCCACATAGGTGGCAAAACGTCCATGTAAGTGTGTTATATTTTGTTGAGTTAAGTCGGAGTAAATCTTTTTGGAACCATGAACTCACCCGGCTTTTGTAACATTTTTCATTCTTTCACTATGTTTTCTTCTTTTTTTTTTCTTGCCCCTCCTGCTTGGTCTTTGGACTTCAGTATGTACTAAATAAAAAAATATAATACAATAAAAATAGTGCAAAAAAAAAATTGTTCACCCCAGTTTCAACACAGAAATTAGCTTTTTAGATAATACTCCTACATGGTTTTCTAAATGTCGCTGATAATTTGTTGAATTACTCAGATTAAACAGTGACTAACTGATTAATAGTGCTGTTATTTTCTCATCATTTTAGGATAATAAATTCCGACTTAGGTTTCTCTTCAATTTTCTGTGCAAAGGGTACAACCTTGAGTTTATTTTATGTTGTTAAGAGGGTTGTACAAAAGTGCTGCGCAAAAAATTTGCAGGTTCTGTTCGCGTAAAATTGTTGCCACTCACTTTTCAAACTTTTTGTTAAGTATGTCTGATGGCTTAAAGTATGCAAGAGGAAAAAAATAGCTGTTTGGACTGGTTTGAACTGATTTATGCTTACTTTTACAACATGAGATTAACAACAGGAAAGCAGTATAAATTCAGCACTGTACCTAAGCTACATTGGAAACTAGAAATTGGTTGTGTCGTGAGATAAGAAGTTCATTTTCAGTTTTTTTTTCCTTTTTTTCTAATTGTGCAAAAGTATCTTCAGAAAAAAATGAAAAGGTACAAAGCAGTATTCTGAAGCTTATGTTCATCAGTCATAATATAAGCCAGTTCTGTGAAATTTTCTATTTAATGCATGAATGAAAAAAAGTGTAAATTTAAGGGCTCATTTTGCTTTGTTAAACACTATATTAGTTAGTTCTCATTAATATTCTATTTAATGAAGTGCTTCCTGTGATATACGCATTGAAAAACATTGAAGTAATGAAGTAAACTGAATGTCTTGCTCTATTTAAACCTAGGTTTTGTGAGAACTATGGGCCACATATGGGCATGCCAAGAGTTAGCTCTGCTTACAGTAAATTGACATGAGAGGCAAAAATAGCATTTTCATATTTTTTGTCCTGAACTAATTTATCATATGAGCATTTCAAGCACTTTCAATTCAGTAAAATTATTGTCATAATGAAATGAAGCTCACATTTCATCAAATCATGTAAACTGAGGTTTAGCTGTAAAGACACGTGAGTAAAGAAGGAAATAATGAATAGTGGTGCGTAATGTGCTAGTTTAATGTCTGTAAAGCTGGGCTAAGCACAGATCAAGATAAAGATCAACGTGCTTAAGGGTAAATGGCTAAGCGTTCACCACTACCTTAAGTTTAGCAGTAGTCTTTAAAGTCAGCTGTCATCTAGAGTTGTTTAGAATTTTAGGAAACCTTGATTGTCTAACTTAAAGGCATTTGAACAGCTGTCCGATAGTGCAGTGCAGTTGACACGCTGATGTTGCTGGTCAAAGTGCAGATTTCTTTCTAACCTTTTCCCTACTGTGAAAAAAAGAAGAAAACAGTACCAAATTTAGCGAAAAACTTTTTTTTGCTCAATTTGTAGAGCTTTTTTTCTGAATAATACGGCACCAATATTTCAATTCAGTGGGGTGCATTTATTCCACTAATTGCATGAAAACAATAGCTCGAAGATGGCTTTACCACATGGCCACAGTGCCTTGCAAAAAAGTGTGTCAGGACTCGATAAACTTTGAAAAAAGATAATACAAAGAAAAAAACTTCCTGAATAGTGCAAAGACACGTACATGAATAGTGGTTACTTTTCCACAGCTGTTAACGCAGTTAGTAGGCCGTCTTAGTACGGTAGACTGCGGAGCAAATCGCGGCTCGCAGGCAGCCGCTAGGTGCTCTAGTCGATGCGCAGAACTGTCGTCATCAGAATCCTCAGCCGAGAACAAATCACTTCCTGTATCCGTACAAAACTCGTAAGAGCAGTTGTCGAAGAACTCCATTTTACATGTGCTTGCATTGCCTCGTTATGAGGAGGCAGCCATGTTTCACGCGGTGAAATCACAGGTGGCAATACTATGAAAGCCGAGACACAAATGGCACAACATGAACAAGTGTGGCCATCTACCGTAAAGAAACACAACTACGGACGAGTATAGTCGTCATTATTTCTCTGTACTGCAAATTTTTGTTGATGACGAGTATAATTGTCATCGGTCATACTGGTACAGAATCTCATGATGACTGTACTCATCAACGGGAGTCAAAGGGGTTAAAAATGTAACGAACATTGCGTTCTAACAATGGATGTTGAAATTCTAATCAGTAATATGTGCCTTCTCTTATCCATTCCCAGGAGCTTCATCTTGTGGCTGTGGAGCCGGGCTTGTTGAGGTATGTTCTCCATTGGCACATTTCACCGTAAATGCGGACCTACCCTGACTGTTTTTGGAAAAGCCATCAGTGTCACCTCACTCTTGAGAATACTGTCATTCTTTGTCTGTAGCCTGTGGTGAACAGCCATATTGCATATTACAAAGCCCTTTGCCAGCTTCTATTTCTCATTTTGTTTATATGCGGACAATTGCAAGATGCAGTTCAGAGAGCATTTTGAGTGCGCTCGGAAAAGTGGGGGAGGGCTCATGAGCACATTATTTGCAAGTCCAACTAATCCTTTTTGTCAGAGTTTTCAAATGATGACAAGAACTAGTGCACTTCCTTAAAGTGATGCTAAATTTGGTATGGCGGTTGAGCAACGTTGGCTGAGCCTGGTTTTGTTCAACTTGAGCCCAAGTGCTGGCTATATGGTTAGTGAGTGTGAGTCAAAATGGAAAAGCATATTTTGCACTGGCTCCCTTGCACGGCGGAATGACTGAGAGGGTATTTATAAAAATCACCGCATCTCCACAAAGTGAATGATGATGAGTGGGCGAAGCAGGGGGATCATTCGGTGTTACCGTAAATCACCCGTGACATAGCCCACTCACGTATGTAAATGAGTGACAAAGCGGTGTAGTTATATGCAATGTTTATTGGTGATAAATGGTATGCTATGTTGAGTTGTGAATTTCGTTTTGCCTTCATTATTACTGCTTTTTGGTCCGTGAAGTGTAGAGCCAATGGTTCTTCGATCGGATCTAGCCTGAGGATGGCAAAGATGAGGTCTATGCACGTTCCCCCTGGTGGTTGTTGGTTGTTTCCAGTCATACGAAATGCATCGTAGAGCGTATCGAGATGTCATATACTGCACAAGCCATTTTTGCCATTTAGCCACCGCTTCGAGCTCTCGCCACCGGAGTAGCAGCTTGTTCTCGGCGTTGCCGTTGAGCCGCCGCTTCCCGCGCCCTCAACTCCGAGTCCACTGGGCGTATTTGTCAATTTGCTGCCGCTTCCCGCGCCTTACGTTCATTTTCATCCACGGCAGAAAGACAATGTTCTATGGTCATCATCGTCATCGGGTACCTTGCACGTGCTAAAATGCTTATTCTTCATCGTCATCATCATGGCATATAGTGGGTACCTTGCATGTGCTGTGCACACCGCCGCACGCCGACAAGGCTCGGTCTTAAGGTGCTTCGCCCCTAATACAGGAGGTTATGTACAACTGAAGTAAATTTTTAAAACTATTGCTTCCTGCCCTTTGCAGGGGTCTTCAACAAAGGGCAGCGTCCCTGCCACCTCCGTACGAGGCAGTGGCCACAGGCTGTGACTCTCCCATGTGCCACGGTTCAACAACGGCTGCGGCATTTCCCCTGCTCATGGCTACCACAGAGGAGGACCCGCCTTCATACGAGGAGGCACTCTTGCTTATTCGCGGTGGCTCTGGACCCTCTCCTGCTACAACAAAGTGAGTGTAAGGTCAAGCGGTGGGGTTGTGGAGCTTTAGTCATTATAGTCAATAGCATCAAAACAACAACAACAGTATAACAGGAATCGCTGGGTGTCCGCGCTACGCACTTCCTTAGGTTTCACAGTAGTGGAGCTGCAGCATTTTTTACACCTTTCTTGACCGTGTGTGTTCTGGCAGTAAGCTTGGCATGTCATGCATTGCGTAGTGGTAAATTGCTCATACATATAAAGTGAAATTTCTCTTTGGTCTTTCTTTCGTAAAAGTTCATGCAGATTCTGCGCTACT